>JAMKCH010053796.1:0-22322 GCA_023653785.1 Ophioderma brevispina
GATATGTAGACAGCCTGACAGGACCCCCCTCTTTAAATGAAATGTGATTAAGTGCTGCAAATAGTGCCTTAAGGACGGGGTTTAGACAACGATGACACATGGTCATTTTTTTTTAAAATTGAGGCAATCTTTTGAAAGATATAACACACGTATTTGTCTACTATAAGGATTCCAAAAAGGTATAGTTTTGTATATCTACAACGTAAAGTCTCGGACGTTACCAGTTTACAACAGCCAAAAAAATCAATTTAAACAGGTTCAATTTCGGTTTTTACAAGGCTCAAGTTGCTTAAGTGGATAAAAAAATGGTGCAAATTATTGGTCGACAGGGCCAAGAGCTATTCTCACAAAAGAAAGACCCAGAGAAGAAGAAGCCCACAAATCTTTTTTTAAAAAAAAAAATAGCAGAAACCTTGATGTCAGGGATTACATAATAAAATCTGCTGAAAGCCATCTGAAGACTCAATCTGGAAATCCCTGATGAAAACTTTATAAAGAATTACCAACTGAAATAGGAAAGAGCAAATGAACCTATCAGGAGGATTCATGTCTCACGAAGACTCGCAGACAGATTTGGAGTTAAACCAGAAGCCTCCAAAAGAAAATGATAAACAGCAATGCTCAAGACAACAACGAAAACTACGGTGTTCGAAGAAAGAAAGACACAAGACGCCAATACAAACAAGCCAACGAGAGATAGATAGAAACGGGCGCACTCAGCTAATTTGCAAAAAAAAAAAGATTCTTAAGCTCCGTACACTTACACAACCAAGGAAGGAAACGTGAGCTGAAATCACAAGAAAGAAAAGGGTGCGCCAGCAAAGAGCAGCACAAATTTCGTCAAAATCACACAAATTACGCAAAAAACATCTACTGTGACTGAGAAACATTACCAGATAGGTGGGATACGAGTTGATTGATCTTTGACATATGGGTACCATATAGAGTGGCAAAACGAGAGTGTACTGTTATATGGCCTCCATTTTTCTGAGAAAAATATTAATTAGATTAACAACAATGTGTATTTGAGAAAATATTTCTCACGGAAAAGCACTTTGTTACTATTAAAGAGAGAAAGGGGATACCCCTAGTTTGTTTTTTGCTAAGTGCACCTGTTTAGATTGCCCAATATGGAAGGTGGGGGAATTCCCCAAGATGCTAAAATTAGAACGAGATAACTTGTTATGTAAAAACATTGTAAGATCAGGGAATTACCACAAAGTTATATATGGGAAAGTGGTGTTTTGTTGATTCAGGTTATGTGTATGCATGATGCTGGTAATGTTATTTTTAGAATGGGAACTTGTGAAGTCAGTATTATATTGAGATTGCGTTAAGTCTCGCCCGTCAGCAGTTGCAATCAGCTATGCAGTAAGGTTATAGCTAGTTTTATCTACAATAATGGTAGTTCAGCTCCACACAGTGCCAGGATTTATTATATTTTCATGCAATGTGAGCAGAGTGCTGTAAGTATTCTACTGTAGTCTTGAAGCGAAAGTGATGGGAATTCAAAATAGGATTCCAAATTGTGGACAGATTAGAAATCGTGGTGATTATCTTAAACTGACATACTGTGGAAATTAATTTCGTTGAGGGACTAATGTAACCTTGTCTCTTGACTGCTGGCCAAAGTTAACTTCAGAGCTGATAAAGATTCCCATGGAAATCTTACCTGAGTGATTTATAAGCGTGACCTTTGCATTCTGTCATTGTGAGTCTTTCGCTGTGAAAATATCATCGTTGACTGCACGCTTGTGGAATTAGTGGACATTCTTGTTCCACTAAGTATAATCTCAAATATTTTAATTTTATGTATGGTGTTTTGGACATTAGATTAGTAAATCTAAGCCAAATATATATTAACCGATAACAAATTGCACAGAAGGTTTATGGTTTATTTGTTACAATGGACGCCCCTGAACATGATAAATCCAACATCTGCCAGAATCGGACCTGGAAGTGGTTATTATCATAAATCCACAATGGCCGCCAAAGGCAACTTTGAAGCTGCTCTCCTAAAAGGTGGTTTTTAGACCCCACGAAATATGGATTAGTAGATACAAATAAGACACCAAAGAATCAAAAAGGCCTTGTTGAAAATGCACTATGACGTACTATGACTAACCACATTAAGATGACGTAATATTACGTAAATATTACGTCATCAGGTTCAAGTACTAAAAAGCAGCTTGTTTCCATGTTTTACCTTAGTGACCACATAAAGCGCATTGATCTATTGTAAGTGGATCTACTATGGGCGGATCTACTGTGTGGATCTACTGTAGTGGATCTACTGTGGCGGATCTACTGTATGGTGGATCTACTTAGGCGGATGTACTCGTCGGCGGAGCTACTGCAGGTGGATCTACTGTGGCAATATAATCATGGGAAGATATACTTGGACAGATCTACTATGTGTGGATCTACTTGTATCGGATGAAACCCCAGACACGACTACTATTGAGTGATTGCCTGAAGAGATACAAAAAAACATAAGGGACAACTCACAGAAACTTCATTCAGTGAAAGGAACTGGTCTAGTGGAAAAGTGCAGAATCGCAATTGCTTTGTTGACCCAAAGCGCTATTTGGAGCTTGCTCTTGAAAATATTCGATCTACTATGGCTGGGTATCGGCAAGCAATTTTCCCACTGTCCGACAACTCAACAAAAAGCCGAACGACCGACATCGAAACGGTCGACACTATATTAACGTCAGTGCCGGAAAGTTTAGCTTAGGCCTACTGCTGAAGTCGCACTGCTCCGGTGTGAAATAATCTCGTCCGCAGTATCATAGTCCGGTCTCCATGAACGACACATATAAAGCGTGAAACTAATGTACGTGGAAAGTCAACTGAATCGATTGCTGCTATT
This sequence comes from Ophioderma brevispina, assembly GCA_023653785.1. NCBI lineage: Eukaryota > Metazoa > Echinodermata > Ophiuroidea > Amphilepidida > Ophiodermatidae > Ophioderma > Ophioderma brevispina. Next base: position 2,873 of record JAMKCH010053796.1, read on the forward strand.
GTCACCATTGTTCCCGGAACTGTGAGCCCGGAGGACTTCTGCCTCCTGCCACCCGGCCTCTGTATTAGGCGGCACATTTTCCAACATTGTAATGACAGTTGTGCAATAATAATTATGAAAACGTTGTGGCGATTCTAAGACTTTGTCAAAAACGACATACAATATAGTAGAGACAAGAAACTAATAAACAAAAAGAAACCAGATTAAACATGGATATGGACCATCGTCTTGAAGTTGGCTTGTTGCGTTTCAGGTCTGCAAATTTCAAGTCTTGTTACGCATCATTTTGAGCTTAAACCTTTTATAACTTCCAAACTATAGACCAGTTAACATCCATGTCACTTCCTTTTGTTGCCTGCGAATCCATTCCTTCGAATCGTTATGGCCCATCGTATTAGCTCTAACAAACCATTGCCAGTGTGTGAAACAGTCAGACGAACTATTCAAGATACCAGGCCCAACATTTGTACAAACAGTGCTGTTAACTGGTCTATCACAATCCGAGGCCTATGAAAGTAAACATTTTCTTAAAGGAAATTTCCAATCCTTTCCAAATATTTATCAAAATTGGCATATGGCTACAGTCTTAAGCATTTATTTTATCAACTCAGGAAAATGAAGACAAAAGTTCTTTCTCTTATGATTTGGGAAGCAACAGCTGGTAACGAAATGGCATCAAAAATATGCATACATTGCTTAAAGACCTTAAGACTGCTTAAATAATTCTTGCAAGTAGCTTCTGCTTAAGTACAATCAAGTATTTGCCAAAGTAATCTGATAACCATTCACAAAATGTAAACATTAATAGGGTGTATAACCCTTGTGAAAATTGTTGTACTGTATGACAGTATGAATTTACAGTGTCGCTATTCTCAAATTGGCAGCTCACTTGTTAAGCCTCAAAAAGTCATATGGATCAAAGAGAATACGCTAAGTTTAATCTAACCATCTTTAAAAGTAACATTTCAACGATTGAATTTTCTTTTTCTGATAATCATACCCCTCAAATTAATCTAATTTGCAGTACGGTAGGAGCTTCATGTCTCTGTTTCGAGATAGCAGCTTGTCCTCATTCTTCCACTCTGGTTCTTCACTGATTAATTATAATGTTTATATTTAATCAAGAACATTTCATTTTGGTGAATACTTAAATCTGTACGTGTAAAGATATAAATTAAAAACAGGACAGATTCAGTGTCTTTTACTGAGTAAACAGTAAAAACAGTAAAAAAACAGACCTAATTTTCACCTATAAATTTGCAACGTACTGTGTCCCATTTCCCGCTGGCATCCCACTTGTCTATTAATTCATGACTTCATTAAAATGTTAGTCGATGGTTAAAGGGGATTGGCCGATTTAAGGATATGAAGTTTTCATTTGAAAGATTGGCCTTCACTCCAAAAAAACCCACATCTGTAAAGTTTCGTCGACGATATTTCACACCGTTTTGATGTGAGAGTAAACACGTGATTTGTAAGCCCATAGAGTTACTGTGTGTAAAATTGAATATTGGTCGACCAAACATTAGGGCAAATTTTCGCTCCTCACTTCCAAACCAAAAATCCTGGGGTATAAGATTTACAGGGTAAATGAGAAAATTAATAGCTTTCTTCTGATACCCAAAAAACGTACCACTTCCGGTAAAATATTGGGCTTCTGGGGACGAGGCTATTAGCGGATAGGGCCATGGACCTTTAATATGATTGAATGAAGGGCATTCTTATTGAATGGTTATGAAAAAACCTAATGGACTGAATAAGCATTGTTTTCTCATATTGTAGGTTATCGTGTCCATGTATTAGCAAATCCCAAACGTGTGAATTAATCATTATTTTATTACCATTTTCTTTAATTAGATCCCACACCAATATTATGTCTTAAAGGCTGCTCCCACTAGCTGGAATTTTTACCTTCAAGGTTGTCACAAAAATTTCATGTTTATGGAGGTAGAGTGACAGTTATGTGTTACTTCAATATCACTCTCCATTTCACAGTTGGGGGTTCTCCTTGGGCATATGTGAGCTGGGTACTGACTGTATTTAACTTTGTCTTCACAGAAAATGCTCGGTTTTATTTCATGGTGTCACTTTTAAATACCAGTGGTAAATTAAATGAATTTCCAGTTATTTTTTATTCAAATCAATGTTCGTATACGCTGAAGAATACTCTCTCTACTTGATTCCCTGTATAGATTATTGTTCTGATTTTTTATGTGATATAAAAGTAAAATTTAGGTGCTCCAAAAAAACCCAAATCATTATCAGTGAATGATTTCACGACAGCTTGTCCATTTGCCATTTCGCCCTTAATCCTTGAATACTCAGTAGGGTGGTGCACATACTAATTTCCTTTCCATCAGATCAAGGCAAGAAACATATGCCTTAATTTCTATTATTTGTTTAGTTTTGCATTGATTTGAGACAAAATGTATTAATAATAGTGTAACCCCTTTTTCAGTTAGGCTAAAAATCCAACCTTTTTTAAGTTTATAAAGCAGTAGTAGTTACTTCTACGATTATTTACAGGAAGTAAAAGGCCTACCAACATTGAGGGATTTTGCGACCACAGGAATTAAAACCCCAAAGCAAAAAGTACAAACACCCAAGTATCATTCGCTAACGTATTTTAATCAAAGAGCTAGCTAGAGTCAATCACATTTTAGAGAAAATATATCTGCATTCTTAACTATATTGAGAGCTGCTATAACATGATCAAAAACGGGGTAGGCTGCAGGTTTATAAGACTATCAGACATAAGACAATTATTTTATTTCTTCAATAGTGTAGTATACATTTACATTGTTGAAAAGAAAGAACGTATACTAGTAGCCTGAATGCTAACCTCAACTCAACAGTTAATGTCTGTGCTCAACAACAGTCAAAATGTAAGAATTGTAGGCCTACTAAATTACAAGTAGGCATTGTAGTTTTTTTATTAGTCTTGGTAATAAAAAGTAAAAAAAATACATAGATGTGCTTGTAATATTTCTAAACAAATAGATTTAAAATATATCTGCATTCTAAATATATTGAGAGCTGTTATAACATGATCAAAGTATGATGCAGGTTCTATAAAGAAAATCAGAATAAGAAAATATTATTTTCAATAGTGTAGTTACATGTAATTGTTTGAAAAGCAGTAAGTATACTCATACCATGATGCTAACCTCAAACTAAAAGTTAATGTCTGTGCCCTAACAAGTCACAAAAATGTAAAATTGTAGGCCTACTAAATTAAAGTAGGCATGGTAGTTTTTGATAGTATTGGTATATAAAAGTAAAAACGAATAATAGATGTGCTTGAAAGATTCTTAAAACAATTATCCGATTTTTTTCATTCTCGGTCTATTAATAAAAGCAATCCATGGTAATAATTACCAAACTGAGACTACCTGAATGTACGACTTCCCGTTTCACTATTGCGTCTAATTTGGTACATACAAATAACTAACCATCAAACTATTGCATATTGCCTATCAACACCGCGAGTGGAAGATGCAATGGGTGGGCAATATGAACATGATGTGACGCTTTTGTCATAAGACCAGGAAGTCTCTGTTGTCTTATATTAGGTGAAGGAAAACAACAGGAAAACGTTTGAATTTTTAACAATTGGGTGCTGAACACAAGAAAAAAAAAAAAAAAGGTCCAAAAAACAAAACATGCGTATGTCTCACAACACACAAAGAAAGTCTTATGTTAGACGGTTGTGCGGTGGGGTGTTGAAAGGTGGATAGTTGTACGAAAAAAAAAAAAAATCACAAGGATGAGCGGTAGAAATTGCTTATTGTGTCTTACATAAACAGCGCACAATGATCATGATAGAATTTATGACATTCTGCTATATTACAATGATATATCATTCAACGGAACTGTTTACCGGCTTTATTTAATTTACAAAAAAAAGGTACCCTTGTAACTATGATAAAGGGTGAATTCGTGATAATAGCACTATTTGCGTTTCTATGGTTCACTCGACTATCCCCAGGAGCAAACAGATTACGTCCACAAATTTAGTTCAGTTGATCAGTGCGTTGGATGTATTTGAAAAAGGCGGTGTATAAGATGAACCATAGGAAAATGTGTTGAAGGGTAGGTATGTACGGAAAAAAAAACCAAATTACACAAATTTTCACATGATAAATTCACATAAGGTAGAACAAGTACACTACAGACTTAGACCACCGTTTCAGCAGATATACAAAATCTCAACCTTTTTTAGGAAAGTCGGGGAGACGAGGCTAAGGATCCAAATCCCCTTTTCAATAAAACAATCTTGATCATCCATAGCTCCACCAAACTGGACCCTACAGCAACACAATAATTATTACACAAAACATATTAACCACGTCACACTAACCATAAACTGTTTTTTGACTAGATCATTATTTTATGAAAACTCAACTTGAAAAAAATGGCCTGGAAATGTATGTGTTTGCTGCTAAAGGTTGCAAAAAACATACATGCATACATGTACACACACAATGTAAAGGTCCGTGGGTCCGATCGATAACTAGCCTCGTTCCCAGTGATCCCAGATTTTACGGAAGTTGTCAACTTTGGTTCAGAAAGAAGCGAAGCTAATATGTTCTGATTAGGCCTAAAGGAGGTTGGTTTAGATGTATGAGTGAAAATATATCCATTTTGCCGTTGGCAAATATTAATTTTACCAGTACTATGGGGATTACAAAATCATGTGTTTAGCTCTCCCATCAGAACGGGTTGAAACTATCGGCCACAAACTTTACAAATGGGTATTGGGGTGAGGCTTCTATCAGATGAACAATTTATGACTTAAATCGGGCTATCCCCCTTTAAATTATGTTACTGGTTATAAGAATCAATAGTAGATTTATTATATACCAGTACATAAACGTATGTAAGTACATACAACCTATGGGGTCTTTCACCTCATCCATGCATAACCTATAACAAAAGGTGATAAGGTCAGATTTCCCATACCCGACCTCAAAGTACCTGTGACCCAACTTTTATGCATACATATCTAACATGGCATGTCGTTCTTTATATTTAGAAAGTCTTCAGAAATTTGGAATGGACTTTACTTTCCCGGCAGAGGCCGCTAATCCAAAGGTGGAGAACTCTATACATAAATGTACATAGAATACATGTCACACACATCCACCACCCAGGCCACAACACATACACACCCCTTAAACACATACATACATACACAAGGAAACATACTTACACACACGAATACATACACACGCACACACACATACACACACACAACATACTACACACCACCATACAAACATACATACCATAACAACACATAATAAACACATAATACATACACACCTACATTAATGCAGAATGCATTACATGATACAACATACTGGCAACATACTATGCACAATACATATGCCAATAAATATGTACACAGACACATGCACATTGTGTGTAGTGAGGGTATATGTGTATGTGTGCATGCGTGTGTTCATGAAAAATCACTTGCTCACCGATGTGCCCCATTCCAAGTCATCTTCAAAGTCACTATCACATCAGAGGAATGTCATCACTGTCAAACTATCTTTTTTAATTTCAAGGATTGACACAAGTTCCAAATGGCGGCTAACAAAACCATATGTTTTCTTCTTGTAATTTTTCTATTTCCTTTCTGACTTTCTTGCGTTGGCAACATGAATTGTGAGAAAATAGAAGTTATTACCTGTCGACATTTTCGTTCCAGTCAAGGAGCCATAATGCCTGACGCATGGCATAAGACATATTTTTATCATGTATCTTTGTCCAAGTAATGAGTGCGGATTGTTGGCAGCTTTCCAATAATAGGGTCTTACCGTAGATGTAATCTCTGGGTGTGATATTTTGCTGGTAAGACGTAGATCACATCTGTGAGAAAGTGTATTGCATTGGATCTTAACAATAAAATGAGGTACAATCCAACTTGCTACAAGGTGAATGTATTGCACAATTGTCATGTATTTTGGAAGTGAGTAATGCACATGAAATAAGTTCTTTTAATTTTCTGGGTCTTTTCCCAAGTTGTCAATCGGACAAGAATACATGGTTCTATCAATTTCAAGGCACCTTTGTCGCAACGTTGAGGAGCCATGTTTTGCCAAGGTTCTCTTTGATCCGGCGCTACTTTATTTACTATGGTAGGGATTGGATTTAGTAAATGCCACCCCCCCCCCCCCCCCCCCCCCCCCCCCCCCCCCCCCCCCCCCCCCCCCCCCCCCCCCCCCCCCCCCCCCCCCCCCCCCCCTCCCCCCCCCCCCCCCCCCCCCCCCCCCCACCCCCCCCCCCCCCCCCCCCCCCCCCCCCCCCTTTTGTAATTTGAGTTTGTAGATACCTCTCTTGCCCTTTTCTTTTTTTTCCTCTTGCTTTTGGCTTTACGATATTGTTATAGAGGCTGGATAATGTGCATGGCACTACATGTATGGTGCTGCATCTAAGTTATATACATGCGGTGCAAGCAAGCGCCTCGTGGCGTTGCGTGCAAATCTTTCTTTTGTGACATGTGGAGTCCACCAATTGTGTGTCATGCGTCCCCCAGGGCTACATGGTGTATGATAGATAATTCTCCTAAAGGCATGTCGAATCAGTCATTATGGACAAGGTTCGTGGGGCACCACCATGGCTTAGTCCTGAACATTTCTTCTTCCCGGCCTCTGTGATGGATTCCTTCAATAAAACTTCTGTTATAGAGGAAGACAGTGTTGTGTTAATGGTAGCTCTGTCTCCATGAGAGTTGCCTATTCTTGCAAATGAGCAAATTGTCATAATCGCTTATTTGCATCCCAATGCACATAAATGCGTTCATTATGCTTATATTACGCGCATATGAGAAATATGTCTCCAAGTGATGGAAGATGAACACCATTTTCATAATGATCCACAGAACCTTTCACAAAGTAATGTTCCACATGCCGCATGTCTATTTCAATCCTTAGACTGACTCTCCCCAGGGCATATACACTATGACTATGCAATTCTGTAATTCAGTAAAGATGAGAGTTCACATACAAACGTGAGAAGGCTTGGAATTCTTAGTTTCCATGTCTTTGCTCCTTTATGTTATGGTTATATCAGGTGGTTGTCAGCCTCCGGAGTGTTGTCATGGTTGGGGTGTGGGTTGATATCATTCTTGATTTTTCTCAATATACAGAGCCCAATGCATGCGTATTTATCATTGATGGCCAGGTGGTAGTTGCTCTGTTAGATTCTTGGCCAGGTTCAGCTTTCCTCAAACATAAGTTGTCAGCTTCTTGTTTGAGATGACAAAACGAGTACTCGTGGGATTCTACTGGCCTCTGGTACTAGACTCCTGAAGGAGCCATCAGACAAACTCTTCTTATTCTTATAATCTGTCTTTTAGGGGAATTGGTGACATAAGTAGCGCATCCATCAGTGACAAGGTATTATTGTACCAAAGTTATTATAAAAGACTATTGGCTGAGTGGTATGCTCCCATACAAAATGGTGAAAAGCAATGGGCTTGCCAGTACTTGCCTGCCACACAAACAGTGAAACCTTTTTTTTCAAAAATGTTTGAAATTTGGGTCCTTGAAAGCTGATTTGCCAATACAGAAATGGCATTACAGTTCCTCAAGGCAAAATTAATCCCAGTTAAAATTTCCAATCAAGAAATGAGCCACAAAAAATATATAGACGAAAAAATAAAAAGGTACATTCCATTGCATCGAGTCATTTTCATTCAATTCAAAGAACTAAGAAATAAATACAAACTGAGTTACAAAATAATACATGAAGCTATTACCCACATGCATCAGTTGCAGAGATCAATGGCTGGACTGAACAGTTCCCAAACCTTGAATTAGCATTTATAACTTGGGCATTGCATAAATACTTAGTAACTTCCAGCAGAGAGGACTGTGACAATTTTGTAATTTTGTTTGCCTATACACTTGCTGTGGTAAATCGAAACACAGACCCAATAAACAATGTGTGCACTCGCTTAAAAGTGTATTGCCATAGAAGAGATACCTCAATATTGAAGCGGTATATTAGAAGAAGAGAGAAATATGGCGATGCAAAAATTAGTCTCACAGTTACTTAAAGGCAGTTGGGGTACTTCAAGGATTGTACAAACAAACCCTTTTCATTTTGGCTGGATTTGCCCTGACCTCAAAACATGGTAAGTGTTACAATAATTATATCCAAAGTGTAACGCATAACAAAGCTGTAAATAGCCTTTTCCTAATATTTTTATCAACACAACCATTATAACACTTGTAAAGGGAGTGCTCTCAAAGTCTGTTTGGGTTCTGTTCTCTTCCCTTTTTAATTTAGTGTGCATATTACCTTGATCAACTTTAGTAATAATGTATACAAAATCAAGTGTGCACTGATATGAGTAAGATTCATATTATTATGCCTCTGATTTATATACCTACACTTCATTGCTTCTATTGGCATTTTTCTTAAATAGAATGTCAGAGGCAATGCTTTTCAGGATCAAGGAGAAGAACATTCACCAAGTACTACTTGTGACCCAACCAGACAGCAAGAGGGAAGTGGAAAATTCTGTGAACATGGATAATAATAGCAGTTGATGCAACTTTTGTTGCTTGAGATCCCTGCATCACTACTGCAAATCATCATTGGCTAGGACGCGGCGCATGCTCCAGGAACCAATCAAGGATTGAGGAAAGAACGATACAAGAAATATTGGAAGGTTATTGCCAATGGGGGGTGGGCCATCCCAGATAATTCAGACGGAAAGCAAGAGCTGCGCATTCTGAAGAGATGGTTCCCATGTTTGGAACAAAACGAGAGAGTAATGCCAGAATGGGTCACCAAACAAGTCGTTTGACTGGCCCCAATCCACCCGGTGTACCTACTAGGGACACAAATGGCACTGACATGAATAAGGAATCAACTGATGCACCGTTTTCCATGCATCTGTTTGTGTAGACCCAATTTTGAATATTATTTCTGTATATTTACCAACCAAATCATATGAAGGAACCAAAACACATTGTTGCATAACTTGTATTGATGTAGAAGACAATCTCATCAATTTGGGCAGATGTTTGCGTCCAGTAGCAAATTTGTGGTGAATTACAGAGACTCATGTTCTTACATTAGATTCTTACTTTAAGGCTAATTAATTCATGTTTCAATCAAAGTTGTTAGTAGCGAAATAAATATATAAAACCAAAATCATGGTGTGTACGTTCATTATTTCTCGACATGTTATCATTTTGCCCTGTTTTTTTTAAAAACCAAAATAATTACAGCAGTCCAAATGTTTGCAAGCTCTAGTTGTTTGGTTTAGAATTCTTTTACTGTAGTCTATGTTAGAGAAAGCTACTTTTCCAAATTCAAAGGAAAAGTTTTTTTGTGCACTTCTCTTGTTTGCTGAACTGAAAATATACTTGCAACCATGCCGGGAAATTCCAATGCATAGACCGGTCCTTGTATAGCCAGACTCTGCCCCTAGGCAGTATAAACAGCAATAGCTATGCCAATTATCAAGTGTCACTATGACATGAAATTAAGGCACGGTTGTGTCCAGACTTGGTCTTTGTGGGGAACTGGAGTAAAAGCGGGGGCCTCCCTGTAATAAAGGACAGTTAATTAAGCTTTAATTTGATATTTAATTCAAAGAATTAGGATTGTACAGACAAGAAGAACAATAAGAAGATGAAGATTCATCTTATCCCGTGACTTTACATGGTACCGTCTCCCAATCTCCGTGTTCCCAATTGCTCCATTCCCTCCACCTTAGTTTACTCAATTAACCGTTCTTAATTATTTCCTAATTAAGGAAGTCTGGATCAAGGATTTTGGTAACCATTTAAAGCTAACAAAATTACCTTTAAAATGAGTTGCTTCCTTTGAAGTAATTCGATCACATTTACGTACTCTAATCAGTACAAACAGTCCGTTTCTCTGAAATATGAAACCATCTCCCCCTAGCTCAGGCCCCAATACAAACCTGGCCATGCTAAAAAATGATATGCTACATGCTGAGAGGAGTGTAGTACATGGGTTAACAAATCTCATAAATTTTCTGGATTTTTTTTTTTATTTGTGTTTCCGTTTTTTGTCGACATTCGATATACGAACAGGCTTGTAGCAGGTTAACAATTGGCTGATACCCTAACCGATGCGATGGAATGACAATTGTCCTGATGGCAGCAATGATAATGGTTAGCTGCGCTTTTACATGAGATTGTATTTAGGTTATTTTGGCGCTATATAAACAGGCTTTATTGTTATCATTATCATTTATTGTTTGTTGTTGTTTTTATAGCAGGGGTTTTACGTCATACTATCAATTATTCACCCCAAACTCTAGTTACGTCAATGCGTTCTTTGTCACCCTAATGACGTAATTGACGTCAAATTTGCTTGATTACGTCACAGGTACGTCATAATGTTGTGTTTTAAAAACCAGCGTATCCGATTCCTTTGGATCATATTTCTATCTATTAATAATCTATTTATTTTAGGGGGTCTAAAAACCAACCGTTTAGGAGATACCGGGCTTCAAAGATGTCTTTTTGGGCGGCCATTTTGATTATGCTAATTAGCCCCTTCCCGGTGTCTGATTTTGGGCCGATTTTGGGATATAATGTTCAGTGGGGCCAACAACAAGATTAAACCAAAAAACCTTCTGTTGCAATTTGTTCTAAGGCTCATCCATAAGTTTTACTGGACAATTATGGTGCTGCAAAACTAAGCCTTTGTTAACATAACAGGTAAAAAATAAAAATTATTTGATAAAGAAAACGCAAATAAAAGAAAGGCATGTGGAGGTTAGTAGCAATTGGCCTTAAGGTAGCTTATTCAACCACTGCTTAATAAAAAAAAACACTGAAAACAAAACAACACCAACCTAAATTTCAATTCAACATGTTAACATATCTCATAACAGCAACAATAGGAGGATTCTTTCCACCCAATAACTTCTGTAAAGATAAAACATCAAGAACCCATTCCTGGGTATCCTAATTAGAATGTCTCCTTTGCACATCATACTTTTTACATGCAAATAAAAATGTTTTAACATTACTCCATGGAATAGCCTTGCTCAATCTCCCATCTGGATGTTTTCCCACCAAAATAAATAAGTTTAAGAAAAAACATTTACCCAATCTAAGCCTATGGAACATAACTTCCCAACCCCGGGAACCTTCCAAGCCGGCATATCAAACGCAACTTCTGGGCTTATAATTTTCAATCAAGTACAGAATTTAATTGACGCATCTCTTGCCACGTCTTTCATTTGCACTTTAAAAAATACTTTGTTATTCAGAAACATTTAACCTAACCGAGACATCAACTGCCTCTTATCACTGCCTTCTTTGGCAACCAAATCAGCCCAATCAGTAACCACCACCCCTGAAATGAACCCTGGAATCCATACAATCTCTATCTCTACCTGGCCGAATTAGAGACAATATAATCGCTGGATATCACAAATCCATTTGTTATCCGGATCAAAGCTAGAAAAAGATGGTAATGGGCCCTCATACGTCCATGAAAATGACAACAGCCATATAGTTTTACCATCATCAACCACTCTATAGCCATAATTATAGCGATAAGTTTTCTGCATAGGAAGATGGAAATACCAACGATCAAGCCTGAACCTTTAAAACATTAAAACTGGAATAAAATAATCTAAACCAACCCTATGACTCACAGGGTCCAAAGAACCATCAAGTATAAAATAATATGCAGGCAGAGCCCAATACCATTAATTTTCCTAACACAATTTCCCTCCTAGTTTGATCCTCATATTTTGCAAATTAATGAATGACTTCTAAGAGAAGTTTTTATTGCTGATAGTCCCATATTGACAAAGGAGAATACCGCAGTCCCCATAACTTTTTCATCAAAAGCACCAACCCTAATTAACCTCAAAAGGTCTATGAAAATTTCCCCAAATTGGGGATCATTCAATACTAGGCCCTTCTGCCAATTATCATCACCATCCGTTGTTAGGATGAAAAGAATTTGCAGCAACTGCCACACCATAGCTTTTATAACCAAAAATTACTTCTTAAACTGAAGAGGAGTCTCCCCACATTCAGCCTGAAGGGATCGAAGTGAAGTCCCTTTAAGAGATCTTCCAAAGCCTTATCTTGACTATTATTAAGACAGAATTCCTCAATGTTCAGTAGCAGAGTCATATGCTTCACACCCAGCCGTAATCCAAAACGGGCCTAATCAGCGCCTTATACAACCTTAACAGCAATAGGCCATCAGCACCCCAACTACTACCAGATATACCCTTAGCAAATTAATTCTACCTTTACACCTATCTGAATATACTTCAATGCTTTTCTCCAGTTAACTTCGATCAAAAACAAACCCAAAATTTAGTATTACATTGAAACTAACTTCTTTTCCCCCAAGAGAACCCTTAATAACATGCTTTGCCTTTTTTGAGTAAACAGAACACCAACCGTTGTAGAGATGGTGAAGAGAAAAACCCCATTGGTTACACCAAGCACCATAGCATTTAAACCACCTGAACTTTCTGACAGCAAACTTTATATTTCTGTGAGACGTCCAAATAGCTATGTCATCAGCAAACTGTGAAATAAGCACACCTTAACCTTTCCCAGGAATCAGAACCGCAATATTAAAATAAGTGACTTAAAAACCACTTCCTGCGGAAGCCCATTTTCCATAGAAAACTTGTTAGACAACACCCCATTAACTCACTTGTAAAATCTACCATACCAATAAATATATCACTTAACCATACGACCCCCCATGCCAAAAGTTTTGTAACCTTGATGATGGCTCCCCTTTCTCCACACATGTCATATGCCTCTTAATACTCCAAAAATAGAAACAGTACCTCTTGTTAGCAAAATCTTGTTTAATATCAGATTCCCAGTTGACCAAATGTTCCGTTGTACGCCTGCGCTTACCGAAAACCACTTCTGAATCTGATTTAACAAATTATTTGCCTCCAAATACCATAAGAGCCTTTTATTCACCATTCCCTTTCCATAACCTTACCAATAACCGAAGTCAAAGCAATGGTCCTGTACGAAAGCGGGTCAGAAGGACTTTATATCTGGTTGGCCAGAGTCAACACACGCCATCGTCCACGCCTCTGGACAACACCCTCTAAGCCAAATAATATTAAAAATAAAAAGCAACACTTTTTTGACATGAAGGGGAAATCTTTTATATATTCATTACAAATCTCATCTTTACCAGGCGCAGTGGATTTCGGCTTTATCAATTGCACAGTCCAATTCCTCCATACTAATTGTCCATCAAGCATTTAATTCTCCGATTCATCAAACTGAAATTGACTTTCGACTTGACACTTATGATCTTACATTTCTCGTCATAATTAACTGTACTACTAACCTTGGCAAAAGAAGCAGCCAGCATATTGGCCTTATCATAATCCGTAATTGCCTCCCAGAATTATTCTTAGCCAGGAATATCATTTGCCCGCGGGGAGTAGTACTATTTCCTAATTATCCCCATACTTTTTTGGGGGTGTCCGAGAATTCTATAACAGAAACAGATTTTTTTTAAATTTTGCATATTATGTGACCTTTGAAAAACGAGGGATCCCATGTGCACCTTATATTTCAATTAAAATTATTGGAGTACTATTCCTTTTCAATTTATTCAAGCCCCCCCGCTGCCCGATTAGCAATGGCAACCGTACAATCCACATCATTCCACCAAGGAATGATGACTTACCCTCCAAATGAGACGTTGTGTTTTGGAATCACCAAAGAAACAGCATCATTAATCTGCTCAAGAAAACCATCATAGATGACAATTCAACACTACATCCTCAATCATGATAGAAACCAAATCATTACAGGCCTACCTCAATATTTTTGCCATCCGCCCTTTTGAAATGACCACCGGAAGGACTATACTGCTTCTCATTAAAAAAGACCTCACCCATAAGATATCAAAACAGGAAAGTGATCACTGCCCCAATTATTGTTTAGCACATCCATACCCAACTTTGAAGCCACCCTTTAACGAGTGTGATAATCAATACATATAACTTCCCTTTTCTAACATCCAATCTAGTACCAGTACTCATATTTTAAACAAAACAAGTCATTAGTGCCAATAATATCCTCAATTATTTTACCATTGTATTGTTGTCCTACTACCCCATAAAGTATTAGGCCCATTAAAATCCCACAAACAATAAGTAGAATCACCTTTTTTTTTCAAAAATTGGATCCAGCCCAATCCCTACTCAAACATTCAAATTGGAATTATAAATATTAGCAATAAACACCTACGGATTTATCCTTTTTAAATTTTCTAATTTTCAATCACCTGAGCCTCCAAATAGATACGCCTCAATGGGAACTACTGAAGCAATCCCCTTTTTTGTACAAAAATACAACAACCACCTATATTCTTTTCCTTCCCTCAACCACTCTATCCTTGCGTAAAATATCATACCCGGGCAGCCGAAAAGAAGACCCACTAGTTAACCATGTCTCTGGGATGCCTAACACATCATGTTTTTAAAGGTGAATCTTCACTATATTTTTTTTCAATTGCAAACCCATGGCCCTTTATTGATTGGGCATTCCATTTCCACTAAGAATCTTAACATAATCAACAATACATGCACTTTGACCACCCATATATTACTTTTCCTGCCTCAGACGACGAATGAGTCAGCACCACGTTAGAGTTTAAACTCGCAATATTTAAAAGGAATCTAGTTGGCTGGGGACCCATGTCCCCTTGACCTAACCTGAGAACTAGATTTTCACTTGTGAAGATGACTTATAAGACTCCTTCTCTTTCTCTTTTTTGCTCGGAAAGACGCCGAGTCTGAAGACCGACTTCTCCTGCGATTCTTTACCAGCCTTTCTGGATTTATCCTTACGCTGCAATCCTTTTGCACTTTCTCGGCTCTACATGTTTTTTTTTGTATCAGTGCTCAATTGCCTGTTCCACGCCCTTCTTTTTTAATTTTTAGTCCCCTCAATATTTTGAAGGACCCCACCAAAAAAAAAAAACCCCCAACAAATACAACAACTCAACGCTGCCCCCACCGGAAATCACATTTTCTTTACGTGAGTGCATGAACATGTGCTCATGTTTTCCAGGCTGACAAGAGGCATCTATACAGGTGTTTGTGTTTCATCATCAGCATTTGGATTATGGACTTTGATGTGAAGGGCAACCTTCGTTCATCAATCCCTTAACAGGATTTTCGGTTGATCTCTATTAACTGATTTGTTCCCGGACCTTACTTCTCTGTGGAACAAAATTTCTGACATTCTTGGAAATAGATGGAGCTACATAATGGGCCTCTTTCACAGTCTAGCACATCGGCATAAGATATACCATGTTTACGTTCCTACCTTGATTTGCTTTGCTCTCTTAATAAATTCACACCCTTCATATCAGAGCCGAATGCCTCCGCCACATCTACAACACTTTAGCAACCGTCACACCATGACACTTATCAAAACCCTTAGGACCCCCCCCGCACCTAACACAACACAACGTGGCACTAACCTTTACAGGTAAAAGCCATTTGACCCAACCGTTGGCATTTGAAACATCGAAGTAACCTGATACATACGGTTTGAACATTGAACATTTCATAACCAATCATGATAATCTGGCGGGAGAATATTCCTTGAAAAGGTAAGACCACCTGACAAAGCTTTTTCCCACTTTCCATCCACCTTCTATATCAGTCTCTCACACCAAACCCCATGAGATTACAATAATCCCACATTCCGGATCATAACATCAACCGGAATCCCACTAATGACTCCTTTACAGTGGACCTCACTTTTTGGATACTCTACTTTAACAGACCACTCGCCCAATGAAGTCAATTTCTTGAGTTTGGAAGCCTGAGCTGCCGAAAAAACCTTTGACCCACCAAACCATTTGAGATTTACAACCTCTGTACCAAATCAGGACCATCGTATTCAACAGAAACAACTTGCTCTTTTTTTATTGGGCTCACTTTGGCACGTTAACATCAGCATAGGTAATAATGCTACTCTCTGGACTCTTTGGGTCCCATTCTCGCATCAAACCAATCATCATGAGTAGCTATGGAGTCTGTATCAGCTTCAGTTTGTAACCTCCTCACCTCTACCTTATCCCGTCCTTCTTTTCTTTGCATCTCTGCTTCTTGTTAGTTACCAAAGTGAACCCACCAGTGTTTGTTAAGGTCCGCCGCAATTCATGCTTTGCTTTGTGAATCTTGTGCCCTACTTATCATGCCTGAAAATGAAGGAGTAACCATCAAACTCAATATTAAAGCCACCATCGTGCATATCCATCATCATGCAATTCATCTATAACAGAAGACGCGACACCTGATTGAGCCTCCCGACACAAATGAAGAATCCCGACCCATCATTTTGTGTGAAGCCACATGTCCATGCCCTCGTCGGCCATGTCCCATGTGGCCAACAACTACGCTTCCGAAAAAACTACAACACCAAAAACCCCGGCAGATTCAGTAGGAACATGTAATATGTAAAAACATCGTTGAAAAAGGCAAATAAATTGTGGGGAAATCAAAAAGAAAGTAGTGTTGGTTGATAAACTACACCAACTACCATTCTCCAAACACAACGCAATACAAACCAAATAATATAATGCCACCTAAAGAACGAGAAAAACAAGAAAAACACGTCTGACTTCGACGAAAAATGAAACCCATCCCTTGCCCTCGTCTGTAGAGAGTGGTTCCTGTTGGATAGTTGTTTACAACACTTTTTCTATGGTGTCTGGTGAATCTACGGTTGCGTGGGCTTTTTCCAACGTTATGTTGTTCGTTATAACTATGTTTCCTTACCAGGTTCCTTGTGCATAGACCTGTCCCGTTCTTGTTTGTCGGGGATTCTTCTTCAGTCGCCTTGGTTCCAAAATAGAAGAGTTTTTTGTCCTCATGTTTGCAAAATAGAAAGAAATTCACCATATTTGCATCATCAACACGGTTCCGAAGTAAATTCATAATACAGGTCCCGAATCACATTCCATATCATCCTAGTGTGCCCAGTAAGGTTCTTAATAAGGACGAGCAGGTTTGTCTCAGCTCGTCTCAAAATCTGGTTCCACTTAAGTGTAAATTACGGGATGGTTGGATTGCGCTCAAATGCAATGTAATGTTGAGACCTTTCTGAGTCGATTGCCTTTCTATGTAGTAGGTATAATTCTCAATATGGTGGGCCGCTCTCACTGCTAATTTATCCGGTCCCGCTCCATCTGGAAGAGTGTGTTTAACATCGAGAGAATTATCACCTGGGTCGCTGCCAGTTATATGGTTAGAAGATCGAAATTGACGATTGAGCGAGAGTTTGGGCACCCATCTAAATTTCCGTCGTTTACATCGCGAGCGTTTTTTTTGGATTGATTTCTCAAAACTAACCAACTTCAAGGGCTCAATATCCCCCCTAAAACCTAGTTCCCTTTTGTCTGGTGTCATATCCGGCCCCATCTGTTTTCGTCAGTGTTATTTAGTTGACCTTAGTCATCTTTCGGTTGCATTGGTTGACACTATTGCTTTATCTTTTGTTCCTTGGTTAGCTTTTTATTATAACAAATTTTTTCAAATCACTGCCTTGAAGAAGCGCTGGTGTACAGAGCGAAAGTCTTGGCGAAGTAGTTAGTCTGTACTTTCGTTCCAATATCTACAAATTTTATCTGCCCTTTGTATCTCTTGGAGATCCTACTTCTATTTCCAAACATGTTCCGTTCGTCGCAGCTTTGGCTACTACTACTATAGTATATATATTATATATAATAATATATATATATATATTAGTAGGCAAAGATATAATATATAATTATATCAATAAATAATATTGCTGAAGACCTTTCTGTTTCTTGCACTAGTTCATTTTCCACCTTGAGACGTTACTCAAGAAGACGTCCTGAAAGTAGTAGGTCATCCAATAACATCTTGTCAGCTGGATCCACTACCTGCATGTATTTTTAAAGACTTATTGAGACTCTTCTCCCGGTTATCACCAATATTGTGAATTCATCTCTCCAAACTGGACTGTTTCCTTCTACTTTGAAACATGCAATTGTAACTCATCTTCGAAAGAAAGCCACCCTACGCATAAGTCTCAGCCAGTTATCGCCGATACAACATCTCAAATAATCTGGCAAGGGTTAGCGACGCGTTCGCGGTTAGTCAACTCAGTCTTATCTGAGTGACAACGACCTTTTCACCGAAGCCGTCCCGCGTACCGACCGACACCACAGTCCAAACTGCTTTACTCTATGGCCAGAACTAGTATTCTGTGTGGCACTCGTGATAGGAAGGAAGCTCTTCTGGTGCGTGCTAGATTCTCACATCGGCTTCGACACAATTGATCACACCATCTTAATTCAACGCTTGTCATCCAGATATGGAATTTCAGGGACAGTATTGAATTGTTCACGGCATACCTGAGCCTACCCAGTCTATTGTCGCCATCAATGAATACATCGTCTGAACTGTGGACTTGGATTGCGTGTCCCGCGGGTTCTGTCGCTGGACCAATTAATACCTGTTGTATATGCGCACCCTTCAAGACATGGATCACTTCATATGGTGTAACACGGTTATTTATCGATGACACCTCCAACTGTTTTTACCTTTCAAATCTGAAGATAGAGCGGACGCTATTCGCCGTCTGGAGAATTGTATAGCAGATGTTAAAAAGTGGGCTGTAACAAATAGAGCTTGTCCTTAACGCGCGAAGCGGAACTGCTCCATTTCACATCTCCGCTTCATTCCCAGCCGTTTTCCCGAAAGCCCTCGCTGACTATTGGCCCGTCTGGTCAGGCAAGCCTTCAACACAAGCCCGTAATCTTGGTGTCACATTTGAATTCCAATTTAATTAATGGATAATCACATTACTAATCTCTTGCAAAGCCGCCATCTGTTGCATTGCGATCAATTGGTCAAATTAGGCCATTCTTGAATGAAGGCACTACGCAACTCTTGTCCACGCTTTTGTCACTTCGCGGTTGAATTCGTGCAATTCCATCCTCTTCTGTCTACCTAAATCGGACATTGCGCGGTTGCAACTATTCAGCATCCGGCTTCTCGTCTTGTTTCTCGCACCTCTCGCCCGATCACATAACTCCTTGTTCTCAATTCTTTCATTGGATTCCAAGTCCATCAACGCGCAGCTCAAAGTGCTTCTGCTACATATAAGGCCTTCATCAATCTTGCTCCAAAATATATGTCATCACTCATGTCCCTTTACAAACCGGGGGGGGTTTTTCGAAATCTTCGCTCACTTCACATACACTTCTTTCTGTTACCCATAAGACCCCGTACTCAATTCTATGGTGATCGAGCGTTTGTCACTGCCAGATGGAACAAATTACCGGAGCACATTAGATCCGCCGCGTCCGTCGCTATTTCAAGTCATTACTGAAAACTTTTCTGTTTGCATAATTTATGTGTTGTTTTTTATCTAAATGAGTATAATAA
>JAMKCH010053797.1:0-51596 GCA_023653785.1 Ophioderma brevispina
GGATCTGTTCCCTTACAAGCAAATCTAGCGGCCTGGGAAACCACAGCTGCAGTGGCCATAATGGGCTACCAGCAGGACCATGCAGTCACTCGAGGACTTTTGGGATCATGGCAACCTGGAGAAGCTATGATCAAGCATAGCTGGCTATCAATCCTGGCCGGTCCGCTGCCATGGCGTCCCGTTTGACTGCCTGGGGATCCGGATTCCAAGAGTAGGCCCCTAATATGCCACAATCTGACGATTCATGACTGAGGCGAACAGATCCACGTGTGGACGGTCCACCATCGAGAAGATTGTGCGGCAAACTGCAAAGTATAGCTGCCACTCCACCGACGGCCCTCTGACTTTTGGCTGTGTCTCGGATTAGGGACCCTTCTGGGAGACTGTCCGCAAACCATTGTCCACTCCCGAAACACGGGAGGCGATCAGCCCGATGTCCCAATCTCGGAACCACCCGAATAGCCGAAGAATCTCCCTGCATAGGCTGGGACTGATTACACCCCCTTCCTTGTTTATATGTCACCAGCATCATATTGTCGCAGCGAATTACCTTCAGTGACGCAATACCAGAAAGACGGCGAACAACTCGAGGACGTTTATGTGGTGATAAGCCACGGAGGCTGGTCAGCGGCCTGCCCCCAAAGAGATAGGAGGTGAGCCCCCCCCCACCCCCAACTTAAACGCATCCATCGTCAGGGTGTTTAAACGCATCCATTGTCGGGGTGTTTGATAGGTCACAGGTAGGCTGAAAGGAACTCCTTGCCTCATATGAGTGGCAAAGTCCACCATTGAAGGTCTGAGGTAACCTTCGTCTTCTTGGGGGAGGAAGGTGGGGTGTTTACCACTGCCAACAAGTTTTTCATCCGGCCAGCTAAAACACATACATTTGAAACCTAATGGCTGCATCTAATCTTGGGAGTTGGGACCATCATTTGCTTTCATTTTAGCGCAAAATAACATTACCTTTGGTAGTGGAAGACAAGACTCAGTTTTGGAGGAAGCCTCAGGAAGGGGATGGTTGCCACCTTATAATATTTTTCTTTTTCACTTCTATCAAAGATATATATATGCTTTATGCACTTAATACCTCCTGTGTATGTTACAAAACTTGATTTTCCTTTCATAATCACCCCAAAAAACCTAGCAAAATCACACATTCCTGTATTTTAGACTCAAAATAGAAATTGGCTTATTTTTAGCAACAATCGGAGAAATCAAGTTTCCCATGATTATTACTTCATTAAAACATTACTATGACATCAAATGGAGGAGTATTGGAACGTTTTTGATATCAATGGAAAGAGGAGACTTATACCAATCCACCTGTACAAAAATCAAAAGGGCCAGAGGCTTTGTAACTAAGAAATCCAAGAAGGTCTTAAACAACACCTTTAAAATGGTACAGGGGGACGAAGTTTAAAGTACAATTTCATGCAGATAGTGCATACTATTTTGAAAATCAAGGAAGGGTGCATTTGATCGTTTTTCCTATATGCTAATTGTGTTTGTTGATCCCAAAAACCTTGGTATAGACACCTCATTTGTGCTTTTAGACCAAATGGTTGAGGAGTTATGATCCACGATATGCCTTATAAAGGTCATTGACCTTTGACCTTGAATATCTGACCAACGCAGCTGCCCGAAGGCCGGACAAATTTTTTCATAATAATTCACATATAGCCCTACAAGAATATACAAAAAGTCCTTTTATTAGAATGTTTTCAAGGTTGAATCGCATATGGCCTCTACTATTAATAAAAGCTCCAAAGTGAGCAATTTGACACCATAGAAATTATAGTTGAGGTTATATATTTAATATAAACAACACCATTCTCGAGATTGTAATTTGAGGACTATCTACCAGATGTTGGCTACGTAAAACACCAAGTTAAAAAAGAGTAACGGCCATAAAGTTGATATTTACGCAAAGAGGGCACAAATAACAATAATAATAATAATGCATTTATTGGCGCATGACAAATAACACAGCACATTACAATTACCAAAAGAATTCGACGAAAAAAATCTCACCCTTAAAGTGGCCAGTGCGAAAACAAATTTTGGGGGTCCATAGGACCCGGTCACTTAAGTGTTAAGTTCATTATTTAAAAGTAAGTTTCGAAGCAAGAAGCTTTAATTTAGTAAAGGAAGAGGCGATTCTACTAAATTTTCATCGAAATTCTCTTTGGTGCAATTGACATTACCAAATCTGAGGTATTCGTGGAAAGCACGATTTATTTTCTGGTGCTCAAGCTACATTGGTGAAATTTTGTGAATAACAAAGACAGGCTGCTCTACTCTTCACTGATCTAAACTTACCACGCATAAGCTGTCCCGTTTCTTGTATACGAAAATCCCTAGTATACCAGACGTCAGATAAACTAAAAAACAAGTTATCAAAAAACACCAACATATGTTATCAAAATTATTTACAGACATTAATTATGTGATGTGAAATTAACTATTTCTCGTCAGGATATTTAAAAAAAGAAGTTAACATTAACTGTTCAATTAGAAATCAGAGAATGAAAATGATAAATATGTAAACGTATACATGATGGCCCCGATGATGACACAATTGGTATAGCGATTATTAAAGACTTTAAATGGACAAACCCTGTTGCAAGATGCGTCGCAATTTGCAACACAGTTTTGATTTAAGGACCATCAACGGTTCACTTTAAATCACCTTTTATGATATGTTACTGTTGGAATGCTTCTCTTCTGCGAACATTTTAACGCAATATTCAGAATTAATAATTTTTGAAAAATACGCGATATATACAGGAAACAAATTTATATTTTGTATTTAGTTTTATATAACTATAGCTGTGTCACTCCTTGCATATTGTCGATGTTATGGCTTCATTTGGGAATGGATTAAACTTTCGCTTTCAAATTGATAATGAATACTCTTTTAAGTAGTGGTGGTCAGCTCTGGGTAGTGGTTAATCGAAGCATCCACATGCTAAGATAAAGTAACCTGAGAAAAAAAGAGGATATTGCTCGCTACTCTCACAAACAGCATTTTAGACATTTTTGAACTTTTGGGATTGTGGGTAACCAATATTCCAACGAGAGATATACTGTATACGTGGATTTTGGGTGTTCCTACCGTAAATCATTTTTTACCTAAATTCCTATCCCACAATACACGGTTGGTTGGTTGGTAAGGTTGATTAGATTGAATGGCGCTTTTTCACAACAATAGCTATGTGCGCCAATTACTATCGTTCGTGTCCACACGTGTAGTTATTTATTACCGGTATTAACTAAGTTCGATGGAATTAAAAAAAAAACAATCACCAATTCCCCTCACGCCTATTGTACCCCCCCATTGTAATCATCTCCACAGCGGTCGAACATACGTCACTTAATACCGGACCGTAAATTGATCGGTTTTTAGTGTTGGATATAATTTGCCGTGTGGACGCGCGTTCGGGGGTTAACTCGATCGGACTAACTAGGCTTAAGTCCGCCGATTTAATGCCGAAGAAGTGCAGGGTTAAGTCCGGTCGTAACTTTAATACCGGTATAGTAAAGTACGCGTGATTCGTTCTTATCTAACTAACGGTGGCATTTTCGTCTTTTTGAAGTAAAACACGGAAAGCAGTGGTGTTAGTCGGGGTGGGCGCAGTGGGCGAACTCTGGCACCCTAGAAAAAATGGGGAGACATTTTGAAGGCAAGGAGAAAAAGGGGGCAAGGAAAGGAGGAAAGGAAAGAGAGAGAGAGCCAGGGACAATTGGGTGTTGTGATTGTTATGATTTACAGCATGCAGATGGCTGACACCGTCTCATTTGCGACTCAAGAAATAAGATCAGCCGGCGAACGAAGCGAGTACATTAAACGGTTTCCCAATCCTAACATTGTTTCCAAAATCTGGATACCCCACTGATTCGTGGGGAAATTAATCTTTGCCCCATCCTTGCAGAGAGACATCTACAGGTTCCTTGCCCAAACTGAATAAAGGTCTAATTACGCGTTTACCCCCCTGATGGAAATCCACCTCGTCATCCTGCATTTTTCGAACCCTGACCTCTTATACCTGGATAGCCGTCTCGCACGTTATTGAATAGTCGGCGATTGAAAACAACCAGAACTCTTCCCCACGCCCATTTTTTGGCGGGCAAGACATAGAAGGTACCGTAACTGAGTCAATGCATAAATCAATGCAAACTGTGAATATTTCTTGTACTTTGAAAGAAAGATCTTATAGTTATTAAAAATTGTGTGGTATTCGCATCGACAAATTATTTCCACATAACGTCATTTGCTGCGTCATAATTCCGCCAATTGGCGCGATATAGACACCTGAGATGCTGGGATTACATTACTGTGTAGCAATTGGAGTGCAATTTGTGCAGTTATACCAATATTATTGATGAAGGGTTGAAACAAAAATGTCCTGCAAAAGAAAAAAATTGTGTTATAATATTGTGTGAATAATTTAGTCAGGAATAAAGCTTTACTATAAGTGCATTTGTGCAAACATAAATCTTCATGTTGCATGCAATTCTTCAGCAATGTCACTAGTACATTTTACCCTCCCCTCCCCCCTCCCCCTCCATCTTCCTGCCCTTTCCCCATCCACCTTCCACCTTCTCCCAGCCCCTCCCCCTCCCCATCCCCTCTCTACTACCCTACCTCCCACCTCCCCTCCCCTTCACCTCCACTTCCCCCTCCCCTCTCCTTCCCTCCCCCCCTTCCTCTATTTCATTTTCACTTTCACTTTCCCCCTCCCCTCCTCTCTCCTCTCTTCTCCTCCCTTCCCCCGCCCATCCTCCTTTCCCTACCCCCCTCCCTTTCCCTTCTCCCCCTTCCCTTCCCGTCCTTTTCCCTGTCCCATTCCCCCTCTCTTCCCTTTCCTTCTTCCCTCCTTTCTTTGTTATTTATTCATAATAATAAAGGTAAGTTGAATTTATTCCTTTGTCCATTCATTAATTCTTTCCTCCTTCATGCATTCATTCAATCGTTTATATTTATTGCATTTTATCTTATTTTATAAACATGCTCGGCTGCTACTTATTCACTGTATTTTATTTATTATTTCACATTTCCGCAGTTTGTTGCATTGCATTTTTCAGAAAGTCTCCCTTATTTCAGTTATTGCGGCAGGGGAGGGTTTGCATAGTGTATGGCACGCTTGAGTTAACCAGGACACCGGACCAAGGGCCCCCCCAAGGCCAAGGGCAGAACGCGAACCAGCGACCCCAGGCCAGCCCCGAAAAGGACAAGTAAAAGAACAAGGAAAAAGAAAAACAAAGCCCCGAGGCGCACGAAACGGAACAGACGAGACCGGGCACCAAGAAAGGAACAAGAGACCGACAAGAGAAGAAGAGAACAGAGAGCACGAACAGGAGAGGTCACGGAGAAAGGGGAAAGGAAGGAAATTTAAATGGCATGGTGTTTAGGTTTCATGTTCATGAGAGTAAACCTTATTCGATAAGTAAAGATGGTTTCACATGTTTCGTTAATTTGGATCATATCTAACTTTTTTGGGTGATGAAAGTTTATTTTAACTCCGAAGCCAGTTGCCCTGGACCACTTACGCGTCAGCCTCTAGTACCGGTATAGTTATCGCTTAAAAGTTATGTCGGATCTAAGAGCTATACCGCTAAATAGCGTCCACACGGAACAAATTTACGTCCGATAGTAATACCGACAGGATTAATCCGATAAGTGCGAGTCCCCACGGCAACTTTAAGTCCGACCTTAATACCGTACCAGAGTTAATACCGGAATTAAGTGACTTAAGTCCGAGCGTGTGGACACGACTATTACTATGTAGACTACAATACTGTTACGTAATTCAATTCACATCAGTAGACA
Source organism: Ophioderma brevispina (assembly GCA_023653785.1). Classification (NCBI taxonomy): domain Eukaryota; kingdom Metazoa; phylum Echinodermata; class Ophiuroidea; order Amphilepidida; family Ophiodermatidae; genus Ophioderma; species Ophioderma brevispina. The sequence continues at coordinate 5,831 of JAMKCH010053797.1, forward strand.
ATGGTAGACAGGTGTTACGTTGTACTTGCATCTCAAACACAAAAACGGTATCGTTACGGAGCCACACCAGGCTGAGTCAACCGACTGTGGTAGATGGGCCGCGCACTACAACTATACCGGTACTACGTCTATGCTGAACACAGCCGTATCCAAGCCTGGTACCCATCTTTCCCCGTTAGCTCACGCAAACCATCTCCGGCGATATCCAAAGCTCGAGTCGCTAGGAACTGCTCAGTAAGGATAAGCAATAATTCAAAGCATTAAACCGGGCTGGAACAACACCAGTAAGCCTGCGCTATCCGTCTGGTACCACGTGGAGGTGGGGATTGGGCTGCCCGCGTACACTAACTATACCGGCACGTTCGGACCTTACCAGACCCCACAATACACCAACGATGTACGAGTAGATAAAATAATAGCGCATATATATTCTATGGTGTTTTGTGTCATACGGTCATTTTTCTGTCATAACTGTGCGAAAACCGTTTGCTGTACATTAATTTTACCAGTAACGAGTACTCTTTGATTGCCTTGTAATTTGTGCGCCACAAAATGTGCGCGTAGTTAAAAGGAGGCGCACTAAACCGCGAGCGTGCATGGAGTGATGCATATCTACTCGTACATCGTTGGTGCATTGTGGGATAGGAATTTCGGTAAAAAAGGAAACCCAAAATCCACGTATTGAAGCGAGGACGGACATCGTTATCTATTTACGTGACCTTAGGGTTTCCTTAGGCTCGCGTCGTTAGTAAATACAGCTCGGTGGCTCGCGTACATTTATCTCTGGGTGTATACAACCTGAGACCTATTGCCACCTCCACTCTTCAGATTTTCGATGCGAAGTCAACAATATGATATCTCTGGCGAGGATTTTTGTCGGTATAAATACACCTCCAAAAATAATCGCATGCACATTAACTGGGGGTGAACTGAGAAGTTAAACGAAGGACAACAATTTGAGGAGTGAAACGAAGGACAACGCGAAAACGAGTGGAAATCCACTCTTTTTGGGGTGATGTTCACTCATTTTTGAGTGGAAATTCGCTCTTTTAAGTACAATCCACTCATTTTGGTGTGGTTTAAAAGAGTTTCACTCTTTTGGGGAGTGAAATTTTCACTCGTTTACATTTAGAGAGTAATTGTGATAAGGTATTTTAAAGTTTACCGATAAATTTGTCTGTAAAATAATATGCCTGCCCGAGAGTATAATATAGTAAGACGTTTTGACACTTTTTTCTTTTTAAAAGGAAAAGAAAGTGGTGACTTGCCATTTGGTCCAATCCCACTTGGTCTAATGGCCATTTTGGCTAACTCCAATTGGTCTAATACCATTTAGTCTAATAACCATTTAGGCTAATAACCATTTAGTCTAATAGCCATGTAATCTCATATTCATCTGCTCTAAATCTTATATCGTCTAATATCCATATCGTCTATAACCGATTTGGTCTAATGCCAATTGGTCTAATACCCATCTGGTCTAATATTCATTTTGTCTAATATCCATTTGGTCTAATACCCGATTGGTCTAATATCCATTTGGTCTAATATCCATCTGGTCTAATATCCATCTGGTCTAATATCCATCTGGTCTAATACCCATTTAGTCTAATACCCATTTGGTCTAATACCCATTTGGTCTAATATCCATTTGGTCTAATATCCATTTGGTCTAATGTCAATCTGGTCCAAATGGGTATTAAACCAAATAGATATTGAACCAGCTGGACATTAGACCAACTGTATATTAGACCAAATGGATATTAGACCAAATGGATATTAGACCAGATGGATATTAGACCAAATGGATATTAGACCAATTGGGTATTAGACCAAATGGATATTAGACCAAATGAATATTAATAAAGATGGATATTAGACCAAATGGGAATTAGACCAAATGGTGTTTGCGGTTATTAGACCAAATGGTAGTAGACGAAATGGGCATTAGACTAGATGGGCATTAGACCAAATGGCTATTAGACATTTTGGTTGTTAGATAAATTGGATGTTAGACTTAATGGTTATAAGACAAATTGGTATTAGACAATATGGGTTTAGACCAATTGAAGTTAGACTAAATGGCTATTAGACCAAATGGGATTAGACCAAATGGCAATAAACCAAGAAAGTTAGGTGCCACTGTGCAGGGCCGTACGCAGGATTTTTTTTGGGGGGGGGTGCGGAACTTCGAAAAAGTGGACCTTTTTTGAAAAAAGTGGATTTTTTTAAGAAAAAGTGGACCTTTTTAGGCAAAAGTGGATCTAACCCCCCTAAAATGGTCCTTTTTTTGGACTTTTTGAACATTTCATCACCAAAATGTGGACTTTCATGGCAAATTTTCTCTTAATTCTAGACCTTTTCGTCAAAATTTCAACAAAAAGTGGACCTTCCCCCCCCCCCCGCGTATGGGCCTGCCACTGTGTGAACAAGGCTGAAGATAACTCAAGTGCTAAATTTGATCAAATATATTGCACTTACGAACAAACCTGACCATATAGGATTGACAACGTAAGCGTGTCGAGCTTGTATTATCGCCGCAACAATACCAAGAATTATCAACAAACTACCCAGAATCACGGTGCTGACAGAGAGGCACAGAATTCCAGGCACTGGTCGGATAACACGTGGCGTAGGTGGTTGCACCGGCATCATGTACACTCCTTGAGCCTGTATCACCGGTACTGGGTACGTGACAGTCGTCTTTGGTTGGTTCGTAGGGACTGTTGTAGTCATTTTGGTTACTGGTTTTTCCCTTAAACAATTACTGAAAATAATAAAATATTACTAGCATTTAGAATTATTTAACACACATGCCATATCACCCACACACACAGGTAAACAGGGTGTAGCTTGCTATCAAGAAGATCTATTATTCTGAGAGCCCACTAATCTGAATTTCAAGAGTACTGGGCCCTCTGATTGAGATATTCCGAGTGAACAAACCAACACAAAACAACCCAAACCCTCAACAACCCAAGACCATCATCTTAAAAGTAGCACAATCAGGCAAATGTTCAACGAAATATGAAATTCCTTCAATTTGCTCTCATATGATATAGTCTAGGACCGTAAGTTGGAAGAATACATATATATTTTACACACAAAATAACATACCGCAAAACAGATAGGAGCCTTAAAAAGAGGTTAAAGATATTCAGTAATAAAATGTAGGCTAAATTTTGGGTTTGCCGTAACTTTAAAGGGATTTATTGGTATGAATCTGTCGGCATAATGAAATATCCCTAAATATGACGTACCAGATGGCTTTCATGGTCATTGGAGTATTCCTTGCGAAGAAAACACCATTTTCATGCTTAACTTTCGAAGCAGTAGACGATTTAACGAAGCCGCCATGTTTATTATTTACGCTATCGTTTTGCCACAAGCCATGTTTAGTCTTTCACATCAATTGAAAGATGATCGGTGGTTAGTCAAGTTCTGGCCTGTATGAACATGAAAGACTATCGCGTTTACTTTTAACATTGAAATTAAAAGCACTGCTTTAATTTAACGTTTTCCTTTAAAATATATAAATTTATCAAAAATGGCATACATTTGTGCCTAATTTTTATCAAATGAGCCTGGGATTCTTGAGAAATCTAGTTTTTAAATTAAATTAGGAAACTCTTCATCATACAAAGAAGCGCTATAGCGCTTCTTTGTATGATGAAGAGTACGTACATTGAAAAGTACGTAGATTGCTGAACCGCGCATTAGTGGGTTTCGAACACTGATCTCTATGCAATGGATTGGAAACCTGGGCTTCGTAATTGATGCACTGATAGCCATATTGGTCATAAAAAAGAGCCCAAGCATGAAGAGCCGGTGTGGCAGGAGATATGGTCCGCCGGTCTCACAGTCCGGGAACAATGGTGAACAATAGGGCAATCGATTCAGTTGACTATTTACGCAACATTAGTTTACGCTTTATTCCGTTGTCGTCTATGGAGCCCGGACTGTGTTTCCTGCCGGACCATATCTCCTTTCACACCGGTCATTTATACAAAATTCGTTCCCATTGAAATGTGGATAAGCGACATAACAGACTGCAGAATCAAGCCAATTCATTGAGCTCATTGTATTTACGCGTATGGGATGACATGTCTCTAAAACGTGCACCCGGGATACAACTTCTGTTAAACAGGTGTCTCTGGAATGCTATTGTGTTCGGTAGACCAAGATGTCCGCCCGTTGCTCCATTCATCTAATATACAATTACTGCTGTGTAGCCAATCCATTGTATAGAGATTAGTGGTTACAGTGCGACTGCGATAAAACTATAAATATTACGCGACCCCTTTTAAAATGTCCACGTTTTCATGGATTGTTAGTGTTTAGGCCAAGTAAAACCTTTGTTAATCACAAGTGATATCTAAAACACCCCTCTTTACATTTTTCTCAAATCACTGAGGTTTTAAAAAGTGTAGTTTTTTTGCAATAAAAATTCTAAACGAACTTCGCTCCTATCCTTTCTGTGCTCAACGAAGTTCACAAAGATGAGACTTGTGGCAAACTTGCCGAAGTCACGTGATATATTTTCGCTGGCTTCTGTTTCGATATTGCATGCGGCGTTGTAAATATACCACAAGGAATAAACATGGTAGCTTCCATGATTGCTGTGCAGTTGTGTACATTTGTCGGAATAAATCTGGATTTTTTCGCAAGGAATACTCCAATGGCCATGAAAAACATCTGGTACGTTTTATTTAGGGATAATTCATTATATATGTGCCGATAGATTCATACCAATAAATCACTTAAGATTAAATTGCGCCTGTTTTTCCGGCTGAGTACATAACCTCCTATGGTTTCACTTTGATTCCCAAGTTTCGTTGTAGGCTAAAACCATAAAAACTTGCTGATCCAAAATAAACTGTGGTCTTACACCAGCAGTCTTGACTTTCTTATCTGGGACATTTCACTTAGCATTTTCTTTTGAAATGTCGGGGATATTATCTTGCAATTATTTTCCCACCTTTCATTGTTGAAAATAAGTTGGTGTTAAATGTTTTTTACTAAAAGCACTGTTAAACTTGAATGCTTTTGGTGAGCCATATTTCACCTCATAGCCACTTGCCGTCTGACCACTACGCTGTCAAGTGCGTCATCAAAATCAACCGAACTGAACCAAGCATCAAAACCATGCAGACTCGGAAAATTCACAACATCAAAAGAGACATCTTCCGCTCTAATATACGATCTGCACTTCTTCGTTTGCCTTCAAATGCTACTGTGATTCTCTAGTTTTAATGAACATATTTAACATCTTATTCAGACCCTTGATGCACATTCTCCACTCGTCAATCGATCTGTAGTTCTGCATCCTCATTCACCTTGTATCATATGCTCTTCGTGCTGAGAAGAGGAACGGCGTCGTCTGGAGCACAGAATTTCACTGACTGGGCTCACAGTATTCAAAGGGGCTTACAAAGATCAGTGTTTTAAATACACCTCTCTTCTTTCAAAGAGCCAAGACAGAGTAATCATAACAACCAGATTACTACAGTGATCAACGGGAACCTTTTCCCCGTGTAGTCATGCAGAAATTTAATATCTCCCAAGTGGAACCACCGCTACTACCCTTAATGTCCACAAGATCCTTGCTGACAGTTTTTCAGAATTTTTTTTACAAGAAGATCAAGAATCTGCGTAACAGTCTACATACTACTACTACAAGGGGTATCAGTTTTTAGTGTCAATAGACCTACGGGGAATTCCTCATTGCGCGCTCGACTTGATACGGGGGGTCCCGGGTTCGAATCCCGGTCTCGACACGACCTAGAAATAGTCGCTGGTAATATCTCGTTGAGGAATTAGATGATGGCTAGGCATCAATCTACCATCGGTTGGGCGGGCCCTCCTGACAATTTCTCGGGGCCCCGAGACCGGGATCGAACCGGAACCACCCCGGTCCTCAAGTCGAACGTGCAGTGAATAGAGCTCAAGAGGAATTCTCCGTTAGGTCTCATTGACACTAACGAACGTTTTCTTATACCCGTGACAATACTACTCCTGCCTCTATGTCCGTTCAACTAACAGAGTGATGGCAAAGCACTCAGCTACTTTCTACAAGTGTCCTGAAGATGAGGTCTTGAATCCTCAAATCAGCATCGATCAAGTCCCGCAAACTAGACCCTTTACCCAGCTACTCCTTAACATATGTCCTAGATGATATCTCAACTTAGACCCTTTACCAGCTGATCTCTTAAACTATGTCCTAGATTATATTACCATCATAACAAGGATTGCCCGTTTTTCCTTGTATTTGGGCATATTTTCCTATTTCCCAAGCTCTCAGCATGCATCTGTCATCCCTCCCACTGCTGAAAAAATCGTGATTGGAACAAACGAGTGAGTGATTGAGTGAAAAGTTTAAACGACAACTCAACCAGTTGTGTTATATCGTGTCTTACATTTTAGTTAAAAAACTCAAACCTTAAAACATACATCACAATAAATTCTATCACAACATTTTTTTTAAAAAGTTTAAAAATATTTAAACCAATCAGCCTTCTTCAGGAATTTATAACCTGAAGAGGCTAATATCTTGAAATCATGTTTTCAAATCTGGGCCAACTGTAATATTTTTCTACGAATAATCGCATAATCAACGCACTCAGGTAATACATGTTTCACAGAAAGAGCACAATCACAAGGATACACCGAGGGACTGGTTCACACCTCTAAGCAAATGACCTAGGTCATATAGTCTGACCAATTTTAACAAATCGCTCTAAACAACTCGTCCTTCGCGCAATCAAACCCTGAACTAACCACAAGCGCCAACAGTTGGTTGAAAGGCATACATTTAATTATTAGGAAATGAATCCGCACCCCAGCATTTTGCCACCTTTTCTGATATAGGCCATTAACTGAAGCCTTAAAATTGTAAAGGGTAATCTCCGTTGTTTTGTTTATATCTATATTCATATTAGGGCTTCTTTCGTTCGCATTCATCAACCTTTTCAATTGCCTTGAATACAATGGACTCGGATCCCAGCTAAACACGGATTTATTCAATGAGACAAATTGAAGAATCCTTCCAACAACTCAGCAATCTAGGGATTGAGACATTCCTCTGCCTTTCAAAGCCATTAGACTAGATAGTGACAGTAATATAATGAATTGACTCTCATTGGAAATTTCCGCTAATTCTAAAGCCAACTTAAGCCTTCAATTCAGCAGTGAAATAGAAGCATATCAGATCAGTAACCTAATCTGACTTTGATCACTCCAACTTAAAACAGCTGCAGCCATCCCGTTCCAATACTAGACCCCCTCTGTATAAATAGCTCGCAGTTGAGATATTTCTGTCTAAGATCATCAATTTAGCTTTGAAAAACAAGATCATCAGTTTGACCCTTCTATATGCATAAAGTTAGTCAAATAATCAAGGTCAACATTGTCCAGGATGACTAATAGGAAAATCAATGGCAATGTTATCAGCATTTGGACACACACCTGTGAAAAACCCTCTTTTAACAGATTCCAAAGATGGAATAGCATTAGGTCTACTAGTATAGAAGTTTTGGGGGGGTAATTTAGAGCGACCAGGGGTCTCATGTGTGGAATAGCAGCATTACTTTTAAGTTTTAGAGCATATGAAGATCTATTTTTCCCAACTTAGAGTAATGGAGGTCATTAAGCTTCGACATATAAGCTTTGGGCATACAGAGAAGGTTACAAAAGCAACCCAGGCATACGAAGACCTTGATTCTGAATATGTTCAAGCTGTTCAAATATGCTTAGCAGAACTATAAACAACACAACCATCATCCATTTTTGATCTCACAAGTGAATCTATAAAGGCGAAGCAACTGAGCGATCTGCACCCCCAGTCCCTCTTTGAAACTAACTTTAAAAGATTTTGACATCTCTTCCGCAAGTAGTCAATATGAGCTTTGAAGTTTCAATTTACTGTCAAATATTAAGCCTAAAAATCTGGCTTGGACAAACCAACATCCTCTCAATTCTCGCCCTATATCCAATCTACCATTTCTCGGAAGGTTATTGAAAGAGTACAGTGAATTCAGTTGCAGACTATCTCATCGATAATGATTTCCAGGGTTCACCGATGCAATCGGCAAACCGGCAATATCACATTACTGAGAAACTCTCTGTTACGGTGCAGAATGAACATCTTGATTGCTCTTGACAAAAAGAGGTTGTGCTAGTGTTACTGGACTCCAGCGCCGCCTTCGAACACCATAGACCACAAAGAGCTCCTAACCCGTCCAAACCTGAACGGTGTGGGGTAACTGGAAAAGCATTAAGTTGTTCTCGTCATACCTAGCCGAACTCAATCTATATCCGGAGGTTCTTCGTCGATCTGTGGCGGTATATGTGGGATCTTGGGGGGGCCGGGGCAGTGCCATGAAAAGATTGAAACATGATTGCAGCATCAGGTCCTGGTGTAAATCCAATGCACAAACTGATTTAATGACAACAAAGACCGAGATGTTGTACTTTCGCTCTCATTTTAACAGATGGCTAGCACTCTCAGCCCACTATGCTCATTGGCAATTCTTCCCGTGGGGGGGGCCACTTTGGTATTTCAAGGTGGATAATCACGCTCGGTGTACAAAATCGCGTAATTAGGGTCGTTTTTTGCGATCAGGCGATGTACGGCGCGTACATTGTTAGGGTATCAAAATCATCAAAAATTCAAAATTAGGGTATGCCTTTTCACGTCGAAAAATAAGTGTTTAGGGTGTGATATTTGAATAGATTGTAACAAAATGCTGGAAATTATTGAGTTTGTTCCCCATTTTCTCCTGATTTCCTGGTAGATTCCCCGAGTGTTTGTACAACCCGTTTTTCAACTTATTTTCGCTTTATTTCTCTATGTCGTCTCGTCTCCTCATATCGCCGTTTTATAATTAGGAGTTTTGGATTTCGCGGGTGTTCATCTTACCTTTGACATGATCATCACAAGTAATATGTGCGTAAGAAACGAATTAGGGTCCCTGTCCTCGAATTTAATGTCAATCAAAACACGGTCTTGAATATTTAGTCCGGGTTTTAGTTCAATAAAATGGCTGAATTTGCAGGAAAAAACTGTAAATAATTACGACATCCGTCAGGACTCATTAATTCCAAAGAAACAGGGACAACTTTAAAAAGACTTGAAATTTATTAAATGTAATGGATAAAAATTTAGGCCCAAGATAATGCGCAAATTGATGCTTTTACACATAAGAGTGAAATAAAATACACGAAAACTTCAATGAAATCATGTGTAAATATTTCCTGTATATCTAGTCCATAAGCCAGTTTCTGTACGGGCCTTAAAATTCGAGTTTGTTGCACCCACCTGGTGATTAATTTTCCAATATATCACCTTAAAGGGGGTGTCCCCCTGACTAGGATTAGGTATGTTTCCGCCCCGAAATGTTGCACATTAGCGCGTACTGCCTATTTCAAAATGGCCACCATTGTTTTATGAAAAACTGCTATTGTATTTTCGTTATAGATAAAAACTTTGTCTAGGACTAAACGAAATGAAGTTTTATCTTCCTAAAATGGGCTTAAACATTTAAGTGTCCAATATGGCCGACGGAAGGAGGCGTGTTTTGTTAATGTACTAAAATTGCCAAATTGATGGGGTAAGAATGCGAGTAATATTTTGAGAGCACCAAAAAGAGAATTGATGACATTTGTATATTGCGGACATGATCTTAACTCATGATGGCGGCGGTTATACCCGCTCCGGGGGACATAAATCAAGAAGAAAAACACCCCTGCACATCTTTTTCGACATAATAAGAACCATAAGGAAAACTATAGATAAAATTTTTCCGCAATCCTCTCTCGTACTTCTGGACAATTGCAGACCACTCAACACTAGTCGACGCCGGGAAGGAAGATGATCTCGGCAGTAAAAATGGAGAATGAGCTGGTGGTACAAGTCAGAAGCAAAGATAGCACTTGATGTGCTCGAAAGAAAGTTAGGTCCCATATTTAAATTTTCCTTAAATATAGAACTTTTTACCACTTCTTTATAAGCATAGTTTTTATTTACTGGGAAACGCCTATGACGTCATGAGTAGTCCTTAAATACAGCCCACACCCATTATTATGATTTTATTGTATGAGGTTGATAGGAGCTGTTGTCTTCCTATGAACTTTATAGGAGTCAATTACAACAATGTTATATAGACCAAGTAGTAAACCAGCTAGTGACAGCACTCTCTTGGACATATCAATAACCCACTTTAATATTTTTAACATTTGGAAATGATTTAGGGGGCCATAATTAGAAAGTGTGTTAATAACATCGAAAAGTGGTTAGGGATTGCCTTTTCTTCATGATTACGTCTAAGAGCGAGTATAATCACCGCCATCTTTAAAAAACCTGTACGTACGTAAAAGTATAAATGCCATAAATTCTTTTGGGATCTCCAAATATCATCCTGGTTCTTATTTCAACAATTTGCCATTTTAGTTCATTTAGCAAACTATGCCTCCTTGCGGCGGCAATCTTGGACACATTGATGTGTTAAGGCCCCATTGAGGAAGTTAAAACTTGATCGCGTAGCCGTGATATAATTTCTATCTGGAATGAAATTATAATGGCGGTTTCACATTAAAACAATAGCGGCCATATTTTAAAGGGCAGCAGACAACGTACACGTGCAGATTTTCCGAGCGGAAACATACCTCATCTTATACAGGGGGACATCCCCTTTCAAGGTAATATATGGGGAAAAATGGAAAATAATCACCAGTTGGGTGCAACGACGGGAAAAAATACAATGATGGCCGCTTATGGACTAATCAGGGCAAGAGATTGTAACTTGTTAAGGGGGGGGGTGGGGGTATGGGGTTTCTGACATATGATAAAAAAAATTGTCCTAAGTCCAGAAAAATGAGGATATGCAATGGCTAAATTGTGTAGATTGTAATCTACAAAATGCTTTTATTCGATAGCATTGGGACCATTCGGTCCGAGATATAGCTGATCAAAGTGAAGTAGTGTACGCAAAATTTGCCCAAAAATGCATCATCTCCTATATTTTTTATCATGTGAAACAATTTCAAGGGGTTATATTTAAGATCTTTTAAAAAGATATTGTATTTATGAACTATAACACCTTTATTTTGGCTGTTGAAGTAAAAAAAATCTCATATTATCCTTTCCCAGAATTTGAATCATACATGTCGCCGGGTAAGTGATTTTTAATATGTATTTTCATTGTTTTCTCAACCTGCTGCGATGTTAAGAAATTAATTTTAAATTAATAACAGGACCATGGATGCACCTATTTCGATGATTCTTTCATTAATTTATATAATCCAGTATAAAATGAAATTTAAAACAATAATTCCATATTTCTCACATCAAAAGCGTCCTCAATTTTGTCTACTGTTTCGAGGCCTATAACTCATTCCGTTAAAATACGCAAACATCACAACAACGAGAAGAAACGTAACTAGAGAACGCTTCATGCTATGAAACCTGAAGCCGCGCCCGATTTTACAAAATTGATGTTAAATCCAAATATCACAAAATAACGCCATGAAATTCAAAATGCGATTGGTCGATTACCGTTGCAATGGCAACGGTCATGAAAAATTCGGCTTCATGGGTCACTGCGTATTTTACCCCTGCATATGTCACCCAATTTTTGTCCCAGTAGCTTTTGGTTATTTTAGTTCCATTCGTTCTGGTGTTTAGCCAATCAGAAGGCCTTACTTACGTGGTTACCATGGCAACCAGAGCAAAATGTTTTTCATGGATTTTAAAACTTTGTGACAAGGGCCACAATATGATATATAACCAGTAGCCAACTATTTAGGAAAATTAAGAAAAATCATTTCGAATTTTTTTTTTTTTTTTTTAATTCCCCCCCCCCCCCTTACTGTAATGGTTAAAGGCATAATGTATTTTAATAAATTCACTCGTTTTAAGGGTACAAAATGATTCAAAATACTTGTTAGGTGCATTTTTAACTGTGGATGTAAATTACTTGTTTAGATAGTAAAATTAAACCAAAACTACTTGTTTTAAGGGTAGCCAATCAAACCAAAGTACTTGTTTAGGGTAGCAAATCCAACCAAAATACGTGCTTAGGGTGTTTTTCTTGCCAAGTGGAATACCGCTTAGGGTCCGTTTTGGAGGCCATACACGGCAATTATATGCCCCCTTGTAATACAATTGCCCCCCCCCCCCCGGGCAATTCTGTTATACATACATCCGTTCAGCTGAAGCACGACCTTGGTGTCATCTTAGATTCATCACTAAGAATGGTCAATCATGTTCACAGCTATGCACAAACTGCTTTGACTCTCATAAAAAAACTGGACAGTTTCGACAGTACCCTGATGAAAAATCTAAGCATCCGATTGGTCCACGCCTTTGTTACATTTAGTCTGGATTCCTGCAATTCCGTGCTTTATGCCTTCCAGAATGAGAATTGACCAAGGTTCAGCGAGTTCAAAATCCGCTACCCGTCTTGTCCTTAACATCCTTCGCGAGAACATTCACAACAGCGCTCTAAACCAGCTACATTGGCTTCCATTAACAGAGGGAGTTTTTAAAGCTGTACTGCTTCTCCCTATAAGACCCATCCACTGCATGTCACCTGCCTATAATCTGAGCTCCATTCCAGCTGGTATTCTCCCGAGAACTTGAGATCCCCTTCTTGCTCCCAGCCGTATATCCACTCATCAACAAGTTCTATGGTGATAGATCCTTTGCTTACGCAGCAGCACATTTGTGGCAATAACTCCCTAACAGTATCCGCGCTCAGTCACAACTAGTTTCTAGTCACGTCTCAAGACATTCCTATTTACACAGCATTTGGGCTCCTGATACCTACCCCTGGTTCTGATGCAGTTCAATCACTAATTATAATATTGTGATTTTTTTTCTTTCTTTTTCTTGTTCTCGATACCTTCATCCACTCCGTTGCCCTAGATAGTTGTTTTTCATCAGATTTAGGTGGGTAGTAGCCATCGAATCCGGAAAAGATCCAGACTTAAACCGATGTCGCTGTGGGAGTCACTACACACAAATCCTCACAGCTGACGATTCAGTGATCCCCATATTATGTCTTAGTACTGGGTTGTTGGTCTTCTTCGCTGGTGTAAAACGCATAATTTCATAAGCTGCATATTGCATAAGCTGCATAAAGTGCATCATCTGCATAAGCTGTCTAAGTGCATATTTTGCAGAAAGCCTGTCATACAACTCTACAATAAGCCTTTGCATAAAGTGGCATAAGTTGCATAATCTGTATAAGTTGCATAATCTGCATAAGTGTATAATCTGCAAGTGCATAATCTGCATAAGTGTATAATCTGCATAAGCCATAAGCCGCATAAGTGCATATCTGCATAAACCGCATAATTGCATAGGCTCATAAGGTGCATAATTGCAAAAGTGCATACGTGCATAATCTGCATAGTGCAAATTGCTATGCAATAGCTGCATAAGTGTCAATAGCTGATGAATAAATAAAGTAGACACTTTTTAAGTTCCCGGATGCTTTCTGTGTGGTTGCGTGTTTTCGGTTCCTAGGTCTCATGGTTTGATGACATTGCCTGGACCCCGATTCAGTTGGGTTCAAATGGTCAAATACTATTTTTGAACACAAGTGGTCACTTTGGATGGTTTCCAGATGGTTTGTGGATGGTTCTCTCGTCTCCTTTGTGTTTCATGGTTGATGAGTATTGCCTAAACCCCAAATTGGCTATTTGGTTGTCAAAAGTGGTCAAATAATGATAGTTTTCCCGGTGTTTTCGGCTCCCTTTGTGTATCAGTGTTGTTGAACAATCGCCTGGGACCAAACTAGTTTTTGGTTCGAAATGATAAAAAAGGTTATTAATTAAGAACTGTGGACACTTAGATGGTGCGCGGAATGGGTTTTTGGATGGTTCCTTTCCCGGTTTTTTTTACCTCTTTGTGTTTCACCCCTTTTACCCCTTTTGTGATAAAGCTTGCTTTCAAGTCCGATTAACTATTTTGTCAAGATAACGCTTTTAAAACAACAAGTGGACATTTTGGATTTTCCCAGATGGTTTTCTGGATGGTTTTCTGCGGCTGCCTTGTTTTTTCAGTGTTTGATTACAATTGCCTGAGCCCAAATCAAGAAGTTTGGTTCAATAGTCAAAATGATGATTTTTTAAACAAATGATCCTGTGGTTAAATGATCATCTAGTTGGACACGAAATAGTCTAGACCGGGGGTCTTTTTTCTCTTGAAAATATGGTATATGAAAGGTTGAATTTCTGTTACAAAGTATCATATCAGTGGTCAATCAGGTATAAATAATCAAACCCACAAGTGCGAAAAAAGGTACCGCCAGAATGGCTCAGATAACATTAATAACAAAAATACCACAATTCAGTCCTGCCTATAAGAATTAGTTCTGGAAACAATGTAATTGTTTACCACAATAAATATTAATCATATCGGATTTCCAATCACCGAACAGTGTGATGGAGATAAGCCCCGGAGCTCAGCACGGAAATAGACGGGTCTAAACAAAGATTACACAGGGGTCATTTTTATACAAATTCAATTTTTAGTACAACATGGTCTCATGGATCAAATCCTAAATCATGATTTGGGCCCTATACTTACTGGTAGTAGATCGTGTAAAACACACACTTGCCATAAGAGCAGCAATGGGCAAACAATAATGCTATAACCTTTTATGTATATTTTTATTTTTATCAACTTCCACACATTTCATCATCTCAAAATGGTCGGTTCCGATATACAACCTTGTTTCATTTACCTATATTCTGATATAATGTGTTCCACATTGCTTAAAAGTCTTTAGTTTGACCATTTTTGACCAAAAAGTATAAATTTCGGGCCTTGCAAATGCTCATCAACAAAAAAAATCCAAATTGTTCACTTTTGTTTTTTACAATTATTGAACTATATTAGCAGATTCGGGGGTCGAAGCAATGCTCATCAACCAAATAAACAGGAAACCATTCTGGAACCATCCAAAGTGCCATTTTCTGTTTAAAATCATTCTTTGAGCTTATTACACCGAATATACTTTTTGGAGACGAAAACCCAGTTTAGAAACCATCCGGAAACCTTCAAACGTTTAAATGTCATTAGCTTGACCATATTGAACCGAGTAGTTGCATTGGGGTCCAGGCAATCTACTTGCCTCCTCATCTGTTGAACAAAAAAAGACCCGCCCGGTAACCACCTAAAGTTCCATTTTTGTTTAAAAAATCATATTTTGACCATTTTTGAAACTAATGGCCGATTTGGGTTCTGTAATGCTAAAAAAACCTCGATATAAACATGAGCCGGCTAACCATCCTAAAACCACCACTATGAGCTAGTAAAATCTCACATGTCCCCTGGCACGTTCAGTAGCTTTCATTCACCATGTATTTAGAAAAATTTTGGGTATGATATATGATACCCAGATCACACAAGGTCGTTCATGTCATGTATATACAAGTACACCCACTGAACTTGTCCTTGGTAGATTAGCTTATTGCAACTCATAGTTCGACCTGCTTAAAAGTCATTTTACCATGTTGAACCGAATTAGTAGCTGAATCGGGGACTTGAGGCCATGCAGGTCAGAAATGCAGGCAATGCAATGCAACAAATCCGTGAACCAGTCAAGAAGGTCCGCTTTTTGGTTAAAAATCCTTATTTTGACATATTGAACCAAAATACACCGAATATGGTCAGTATTCATCAACACTTGAAATATACAACGAGCCGAAAACACCGGGAACCACTTTTGTTTTAAGATTATTTTGAAATGGCCGATTTTCTTTCCAAGATGCTCAACAACCATTGAGACACAACTGAGCCGCGAACCATAAAGAAAATTCCAGGAACCATGCAAAAGAGTCCAATATTTGATTAAAAATCATATTAAAAAAAACAACATTTTTCAAACAAATTAAGTCAGTTCCCGAAAACACCAGGAACCGTCTAGAAACAATCCAAAGTGTTATGCTGATTTAAAAACTGCCCAAAAAAGCTTATTTATCATGATCTAATGCAGCTTATGCATCTTTGCGCTTATGCATCTTATGCGCTTTGCATATATGTGCCACTTATGCAGCTTTATCAGATTATGCAGATTATGTAGCTTATGCGATTATGCACTCTGCCAGATATGCACTTATGCAGCTTATGCAGGATTATGCACCTTATCAATAATGCAATTATGCAGCTTAATGGACTTATACAGCTTATGCAACTTATGCAATCTGCAGCTTATGCACTTATGAAGCTTATGCACTTATCCAATTATGCAGATTATGCGAAGCTATGAACTTAGGCAATATGCAATTATGACAGCTTATGGCCTTATGCAATTCTGCATTATGCAGATTATGCAGCTTATGCATTACGCGTTTTACACAGCCGTCTCTCTCTTCTATCTCGTGTTGGTCACAATACTATTTGTTTGACTTTATTCTTAAATTTTATCACTTAAGTTATTTGAAATTGTGTATAATTGGTGTAGCTAATTGTTGTTTGAACATTAGAATTTTATCTATTGTTTTGTATTTTGTCCTATTGATCAGAATATAATTGCTCAATTCTAGTGATGCGCCTAGCGGCATCGCAATTAGGCGCTATATCAATATGGTATTTACTCCCCGCCTAAAAAATCCGAACGATGTTGAATGGCCATCAACGTGTTTAAACTTGGATTCAACTGAAAGCACGCCAAGCCAGCTTGATAAATCTCTCAAACTTACACATCAGTTCGCCATTATCAATGATACGGACACAGGTCAATAAGGCAAACACATTACGCGAACACGCTCCTGGCATTATTTTTAATCACCTTACTACCTGCATACCTTTTTAATACAGTAATTTATATCGTTCGGATTTCTTTAGGCGGGGAGTATAGATTATCATTATTGTGTTGGGTATACAAAGATGTCCGCCGGTTGCATCACTCATCTAATAAGACAGATAATATGGTAACCAATCCATGAAGGAGAGATAAACATTGACCTCGAATTAGCAGACTACTGGCCGCTTGTGGCGTCAATTACTTCCTGTTTGGAAACCAGCGAACTGATTATAATGCTTCAGGCGGATAAATAGATCACTTTAAAGGGCAAATCAAGTAACCCAGAGAATGAACTGGTGAAAAGAGTAATCTAGGTGTAGACATTTTTATAGTCTACCGGACTCATAGCACACTAAACGGTAACGAATGGGAAAGGCTTTTTGGATTTCAGTTCACCTTCACGCCAACAGTGTTTCATCTTTAGTCCGTTATCTAGGAACCCGGACTATGGTTCCCGGCGGACTATCTATACATCACACAGGTCCTAGTAAGTGGTAGCCAGGGGGGGGGGGTTGCGGGGGTGCGACGACACCCCACCCCCAAAAAAGACAAAGGTCCGCTTTATGATGTTGAAGGTCCGCTTTGCCATGTTAAGGTCGGTGTTTTGTCAATTTTTAAAAGTTTGTTTAGGGTTGTGGCATTTTATATTAATGACTAATCAGCTGTTAACCATCGTATACGATTGCCGTTGTTACTCTACTGTTTTTTCTCAACGCTGCGACGACACGGAATTTTTTTCTTCCCTCTCCTTTTTTTGGTGACGCAAAAGGTCCGCTTCTGGCAAATCCGCCACCCCCCCCCAGCATAAAATTCCTGCCTACGGGCCTGGTCCTAGTAATCGGATTACAAAATTAACTGGTTCTGTTTTTATCAGCCCCTGATAGGAACCGGACCATACACCAAAAACGATTATTAGATGGACGCATTTGTTAGGGAAGGAATGTAAAACTTTAATTAACGCGTAAACATAATTAAGGCAGCTGCGTTAATTGGGCTATGGAGCAAGACCCCATTAGTGTCTGAAGTTGTTCTTCTTCACTAACCCATTCTGCGCTGTCTGATATGACACAATAAGACTGTGCTTTACAGTAGAAAAAAATAGTGGTTTCAACGGATACTTGTGAGGAGACAAAAAAAACGGGGAAAAATGGAATAAAGTTGACATCAGTATTGTATTGTCTTCGGTATATCCTATGTCTCGTAATACGTCTTGGATCCACTTGGCACGGTAGTTACATCATAATTAAACCTTCTATTAAGAAACGCCTTGTGTGAACTTTGGTAGTGCCATGGTTCAAGGCAATTTTCTTCAACTTGTGCAATAGACAAGGATGTAAGTAATAAGTTTCTGTCTGGAAATCTCGGAACTTTAAAACTTCATTTATAATTATGGCTAATTAAAGGTTGCATTTTCTGAACCAGATTCTTTCTGAATTCAGGAAATGTCCTGAAAAACTAAATCCCTGATCATAATTATACAGATGAACATTCCGAATTTAGTGAGAAATGACATAAAAAAGATTTGAGTTTAAAACCCAATAAAACAAGATCGTACATTTTATGGTCCATATAGAAAGTGAAATAAGGTTATGTGGAAACTCCAGGTTTTTATTTGGCCTTTTGTATGAGTCATAGTATTTTGTACGTCCAAATAAGATCATTGCATGAACAAGTTGTGGTCCATACTAATGCTTCTTGTAGGACTACAATTTTGATGTATTTTTATCATATTGTCCGGCCAGTCATATTGCAAATTGCAACGCTGATAATGCTTGTTTCAAGTAGTCTGAGCACAAATTGCCGTCGTTTGAAATAGGACAGATATGGCACCAAAAATTGTCTGAATTCATAAATTAAAAAACAATCCTGATTCCGATATGTAAAATATCAGGAGTCGATGGTACGGTGGTAAAATATGATTGTGCTTCATACCTACATACTTTTCAAATGAAGAAAATTAAAAATATGTTTAAACAGTGTTTAACAGCCTGTTTTTGAGCAATGTTTTTTCACTGTAGTCTGAGCACAAATTGCCGTAGTTTGAATTAACTATTGGCAATATGCCCCAAAATTGGTCTGAATTCCATACATTTAAAAAAAAAAAGATCCTTAGTGATTCCGATATGTAAAAGATTTAAGTCGATGGTACGGTGGGTAAAAATATGATTTGTGCTTAATACCTTACAAAATTTTCATGAAAGAAAGTAAAAAATATGTTTACAGTGTTGTAACCGCTGTTTGGAGCACTGTTTGTTTCATGTAGTCTGAGCACAAATTCCGTAGTTGAATTAAATATGGACCGCTATGCACCAGCACTTTCTGAATTCATAAATTTAAAAAAAAAAATCCTTAGTGATCCGATATGTAAAAGAATTTAGTCGATGGTACGGTGGTTAAAATATGATTTGTGATTAATCCGTACAAAATTTTCATGAAAGAAATATGTTTACCAGTTTTAACAGCCTGTTTTGGAGCATAATTTGAAAGCAAAACCGATCATTTTGATGAAAATCCCGTGGGAAAAAGTTGTTACTGTAACAATTTGCTCCGCAGAGTATTTTCATGCCCATTTTACTATGCACATAGCACGTAGTGGCCGGCTCTTATTTGGAATTTCAGACCTATTTTATATTGCTTGCAAAAATAGAAACCACTTTCATAAATATTCCGTTTTTGCCTGAATCAAAATCAAGTCAAATCAAATCGAAATCAGAGTCTTCAGATCTGAAATTGTGACTACTTCGAACACACAAGTATATTTTTGCTTTTATTTCAGATGAACCGCAACGTAAAACGTGTACACCTATATCTTTGAGTATAGTTTGGGTATATATTAGTTCGCAATGCAACCCTAAATATACGAGCAAATCAGACGCATTCTGTAATCGGAATGACGTTTTCGTTAATGGACCCTCTATTTTAGGTTTCAGAGGTGTACTTAAAACGTGTAGCAGCAAATTCACTGAATTCACAATACACCTCAGATAAAATTAAACTCAACCCAAGACTTGCTAAACGTCCTTATAAAAATCATCAACATGATTTGCAAAAAAAAGGCTTAGAAATAACAAAATATGACATCTACATTTGCTTTCACGTGTTGAGTTAATGGCGCGAGTATTCCGCTGTGGTCAAACTGTTTGTGGGAACTATACAATTATATGTGGAAGGATTTCCCCTTAATTTGTATCTCAGAATTAATCATAATGAATTTTATGCATCTATTAGGATAAAAGACCTTCTGAGGTGTGTGTGCTTGTTTTACGACGAGGCGAGGATTAATTAAAACAATTTTTATTTAGCTCGAAAAACGCGAATATTTGCGAAAACGTTTTGCTTCGCAGGCCTATTCATTTCACATACACTCATTGCACTGCTACAACGTTATTTGTATACGGAAGTGCTTCTACCGTGATGCGAGTACGCCCAATTAAAAACGTTCATCACGGTAGAAGTTCCTTTTACTAGGTATATATATCTCTATCTGAATACGTAAATTATTATTTGCAATAATAGTTTAAGCAGCTTTATGTAACTGTCAATGTTATAGAGCTCACAACACTTCTACGAAATAATTTTAGTGCCTTTTATACTAGGTTGCTTTGCTTTTCGATTTGCTTTTTCCAGTGTAGCGTGTGACACTGTCAGTATGTACTATATGCAATGTGTTTTGTACATGTACAACCAGCATGCTGGTTGTACCTCCCTGTCTGCTGTACTGATAATGTGATATCCCATTGCTAGCAATAGCCTAGCATAGTATCGTTAAGCATAGCTCCATCACTACCACAAATTGGATATACGACACGATAGGTTAGCATCTACTTACCTTAAAAAAATTATAAAATATCATACAGAACAAATTTGAGCACAATCAAACACTGTCAGTAGTACTGATGTTTATATTTCGTAAGCAGACTGTTCTTCGATGATCAAGCGCGTTGCTTGTGCTGAGGTCAGTCAGCAGTCATATAAACACATGCCTCGACGCAGGCTGCCTGACGTCATAAGGATCTGACAATCGAACCGACAAATTTGACCTGAATTATTCCTTTTGACAGAGTCACTTGAGGTCATAGGGAATCCCCATATATTCTTGGAATTTTAAATTATGGTCATAAAAAGTATCTGTAAAATAAGCAGGACATTTATAGTATTCGATTATTTCGACTGTTTCTGAAAGAGAGGCAAATACTATAATTTTAAATTTTGATTCGTCAATTTGTTTAAAGGCTGACTGGCTCTGCTTTAAATGCATAGTCGATATCTCCCCTCCAATTATTATATTGAAGATGAAGACGATGAATTTAAGTTTACATTTCAAGTTCATACTCTGTTGCATGTTGGATGCAATAATTTATGAAACTTAATCCACTTAACTTAGATGATGACATCCAAATGCATCTTGTAATAATTATATTCGTGATCCTAAAATGTATAATTATAGTTATTTATATACTTGATGGCGATCAACTATCAGTTCTATAATTGTGATGACGAAAATCCTATCTTTCACTTAAACAAGCTTTAATCCCGTGCAGTTTAAAAGCTTTTAAACAGGAATTTTGATACTATATTCATGCACTCCTCTCATTGATTTGTTTGTTAGAATTAAACCTGGATTTATAGATTTATGAAGATGGATCTAACCTAGCTTAATCAAATTGTACAAAGAAGTATTGCACAAATCAAACAGCTTCAAACATCAAATATTTCAATGGAAATCTACCGACAAAATCTGTTTCGCAAAATATCAGGCCCTATATAGGAGGTGATATTTTGCGAAACAGATTTTGTTGTAGTCGGGTAGATATGGTACAATTTATGTCCTGACCGTAAAGTTAAGTATATACACAATTTTTTGCTGAAAATGATAGATTAGGGTGTGTAGAATAAGAATCTTTGGGGTGCCACCTGGGCATCCTTGGGCATTTTGAGAAATCCAAGATGGCGTCGCCATTAATGATAATTATATATTCAACCCTATATTATCAAACTATGGAGTTGCTAGATATACTATCTGACTATAGGATCCAATGAACTAGTGTATGGCACTTGTAACATTAAGTCATACTTCAAATTCAAAATGGAAGCCAAATCTAATAATTTTAAAATATGCCCTATAACAGCAAATACCTGTGATAAAAAATTGACACGAAGTACTTAGATTATGTTGTTAGACACAATAAATGTATGTATGATACTTTTAAAGTTGTAACATAACTTCAATCAATATGGCAGCCAAAAACGTGAATATCTTCAAAAAACACTTGACACAAATTTCTAAATATTACCTTCAAGTATAAATTATTGTGTCAATGAAACAATTAGAAATATACCTATGATCATAACCAAGTGATACTAGGTAATACCGATAAATACAAATGTGTCAAATTATAAATTGAGTGCAATATATGTGAAAAAATGCAATTCCTATGGTATTTTGACAACTTTGCATCATATTGGTTTTATTGCGATTTTGGCACATTGAAAGCAAATTGAAATGTATTTTGTACATTGGTTAAGATCAAAGGTACATTTCTAATGTCATTGACACATTGATTTCGATTTGAAGACTGTAATACTTTGTGTCAAGTATTTTTTGAAGATGTTTACGTTTTTGGCTGCCATATTGATTGCCGTCATGTTACAATTTTAAAAGTATCAGAAATACATTTATTGTGTCTAACAACATAACCTAGGTACTTCATGTCTATTTTTTATCTGAGGCATTTGCTGTTATAGGGCATATTTTAAAATTATTGGATTTGGCTTCCATTTTGAATTTGAAGTATTACTTAATGTTACAAGTGCCATACACTTGTTCACTGGATCCTATATTATATCTAGTAACTCCATATTTTAATAATATAGGGTTGAATATATAATTATCATTTATGGCGACGCCATCTTGGATTTCTCAAAATGCCCAAGGATGCCCAGGTGGCACCCGACAGATTCTTATTCTACACACCCTAATCTATCATTTTCAGCAAAAACATTGTGTATATACTCAACTGTACGGTCACATGAACGTTCTCTCTGACTATTGGTAGATTTCCACTGAAATATTTGATGTTTTGACTAGTGCAGTGCTTCTTTTTTGTCTAATGCATTTCATTGAAATGATTGTTTGCATGAGAGAACAGTTGATGTAGTTATTGAGTACTTATGAAATCTGTTTCGCAAAATATCAGGTCCTATATAGGAGGTGATATTTTGCGAAACAGATTTTGTTGGTAGATTTCTACTGAAATATTTGATGTTTTGACTTGTGCAATGCTTCTTCTTCGTCAAATATCTTTCATTTAAAGAGACATGAGGAGATTTCCAGAAAGAAGCGCCCCCAATTTTTTCTCGAACCTAAGTTTATTACATATTTGGAATGCTTACCAATGTATTAGATCACACCTGAAGCGAATAAGCCGAATACGCCGTCTTTATGTAATAAGATGATTATTTAGTAGTTTCTGTCGTGCACGACAGAAAGTCAAAGCATGGTATTCTATGGGGAACGATTACGATAGCAGGCAAGTTCAAAACAATGTTTGCGGTTTTCTTTGGCACCTGTTTGTCCAATAAACCTTCCAAACGTTCTTGGTAGGTGGTCTACAACCGATCCAGTGAAATTTGAGAGAAATTCATATCCTAAAAGATCTCCTCCTGTCACTTTAAACGAATTCGTCTTGCATGAGGGTACAGTTTATGTAGTTATTTAGTGCTTATGAAATCTGTTTCGCAAAATATCAGGTCCTATATAGGAGGTGATATTTTGCGAAACAGATTTTCTTTGTACAATTTGAATTCAAATAAACTAAGATTCTTCTGAAATACTTTCACTAAGTTTTTGAGTCAACACGATATTACTTGCAATCACATTTGCATCTTCCCAGTGTTTTATTTTTTTTCCTAAAATTACCCCTCTTCCCACCTTAAAAATCTGTTTCGTTTTGTTTCGTTTCGTTTCGTTGCGCAAAATATCATAAGCCCTTTTTTCGGAACGACCATGGGTTCCCGAGCAAAATCCAAGAACCCCCCGGGCGTGTTGATCCGTTTCCATGGATGCGTAATTGCCCCGCGCGGGAGCGCGGGGCTATAGATGTTGGATAACTTGACAGACATGAAGTTTTTGCTGTATTGAAGCATGAAGAGCCTTGGTCATAACAATTTTTCATGACAATTGAAAATGATGAACAGTGCTAAAATTACTTAATGGTTGTGATGAACATGACATAAATATTTATGCAAACACAAGATAGTTTTTATGTAAGTAAAATGATGATACAGTGTGAGATAGAATGTATTGTTTTTATACAAATTTATATGGGATCAGTACAAGGTTCTATTTTCATGTGTTTAAGTGGGGTCAATATCAGGCCAGTTGGGCGAACTGCCAACAGTGCCCGGTTAATACTAAGGTACTATATCATTGTATATTCAGAAATATTGACAATTTCTTGGCAGCTGACATCAGTTATGAGGGTCGACTATTGAGGTACTATACAGTGATCATTAACTTACATAAGTGAACTTGAATCAACACTTACTATTTATACCATATTCAGTTTTCAGTAAAAGTCACCTACACAAGCAATTTTTGTTTGGAAAATGTTATTTATCTCTCAATTCTTGGCTATTTTTGGATGTTTTTAATAATTCTGCCATTGCGCGGGGCATACATTGGTGCCCAGCACCAAAATGTTTCTTGTATGTTTGAGTATTTACTTTCCAGCATTCATCGCGTACTGATTCGCTGATTCCCGATGACCCGGAATCTTTTCGCAATGAAGAAACAACCACGAACTGATAATTTTCTCGAGCCAGAAAAGCTGAATAGGATTATCCTCGGAAGGGCCGCTTGAGAGAATATGAATAACAATTGCAATTATGGGGCGGCAGATAGATCGTTCAAACGTCAAGTGAGTCGTTGTGGTTCCTAATATCTCTTTCTTCCATGGATAAAACAATAACGACAAATAGTTTTAAGAACAACAGACAGGATTAGTACCAGGAGAATTTTGCAATTGAAAGACATTTTATTGAACTTTTCAAGGTGAACCTGCTTCAACGATCTAAGGCAAACTTGGAATGGGGTAATTTGAGGGCGGGTTGCATAATAACCTTTGTTTTCAAAACCAGTGAACCGTATCAGACAAAAATTGGACAGGATATACGAAACTAGTTCGCCGTTCAGAATCTGTTATAAAATTTGAATAATTCTCAGTAATTTTGAAATTATAGCACGAACTACGAAGACTGCATTTATTTTGGGACACTCTGTATAGATTTTCTTGCATTAAGACGGTGAGGGAGCGTGATATTAATCGATGTCAAACAGTAACATTAAAATAAAACATTCAGGCCAGCCCAAGGTTTCAAATCATGACAAGCACATCCTCAAGTAAATATTGAATGCATGTAGTATTATTTTATTAATCCATAAGAAAAATGAATTTCATTAAAATGCGCATATAATAATATAGATATAAGAAAACAAACAGACAACTGTGTTTCTAGAAAGTACGATTTGGATAACGTTTGTCTAAAAAACAACCAGGCCTAATACATATTTAAATAAATGAACACAAAGACATACAAAACAAACTCATTTTTTACAAATCTTGGGAACTTTGCTGAAGTAGAAATCAGCAGTGGACATTTACATAACTTATGACAAATATATTATAAGAAGATAAAAAACAAATTTACAACTACATTTATGCTTTGGTAAACAATAACACATAAATTGTGTTTTACGCTTTGAAAAAAATATATTTATACACAAATTGTGTTTAGGTTGAACTCAAAATAGGGTAGCCCGTGAACTGTGTTATCGGCTTTTCAAAAAAAATAAGCCCTGCAAATAACAACTTGTAAATGCATGGACTATCTTTGTTTTTGACTATCTTAATCCTTTGCTTTCAAATTCAAAGGCTTTGATTTGCGTCGAGAGCCAGGGTAGTCCCGGATTTAAAAAAAAAAGCAAAGAACACAAAATACAAAACAATACAAAATAAAAAACAAACGAACAAACAGGCAAAGTTATAGTGTGATTTTAATTCCTGTCAGTTCATTAAAAGTTTTTGACGATTCTATTCGTGTTGAGAGGTTGCACGTTTATCCAAGAAAATCAATTCAACTTTTATGTGGCGTGGATTGAGGCTAACATGCTTGCATGGCTCTACCTGAAGATCGATTGCCATTCATAAGATTTAATCCGTTCATTGATGTGAACCAGCCCGGGGAACAAGTTACCCATTGATGAACATGCGAAACATGGCATGTATGCGTATCGAACATTGCATTTACTGATCACAAACAAACCTACTCTATTGAAGCACGTATAAAAGATTCTAGTCACCGACGCTAGTCACCGACGGCAATTCGCGCATGTGTAGTACATTCCTATATATGCAAATAACCATAAGACTCAAGCCACGGCTGGCTGACCTAAGTTTAAATAACCGCGTTGCAGTATACCAATGATCCTCTATACATTGAGTATACACACAACCGACTGCAGTAAATTTGTGTGTACATTTTAAGTGTCATGCAAACCAAGCTTGACCACGCCGCAACTGACCCTTCTTAGTCAAAACATGGTTCCGCGCATATAATTATGACAGCAATCAATACCCCCATTGCATTTCCCAATTCAAACTTGGTTCCACTGCCGGAAAATAACCATGCAATAACCATGCAGTGTCAGCATAGTAAACGTTCATGTCACCCTGCATAGATGAGACAGTGTGTTCAGAATTGACCAAGTGACACCGACACAAATTGTACATCTCACTAGTCACATTATATCGCTCATAATATACGATTATTTAGGAGTAATTTTTCAACCCCCAATTTCTGGGATTGACTCATGGCGCAACTTTATAAACACAAAAACAACACCAAAATTCACCAACGGAAAGTCTGATTTGATTTGTTTTCAGCTTCCAATAGCCGAGACCATCCCGGATTTTCCCATTATCATTGCGCTTAGACCTGAGGTCTAAGAAGTCTCTCGAACGTTATGAACACACATTGCAGAATTTCCGAAATCTCCCCAAGCTGTATCACAAATATGACGTCACCATTCAGTAATGAGTTTAATGAGCGGCGCTCTTCATTTGTAATTGTTACGAAGAAGTTTGTTCGTGCTGATTTAACTCAAAAGGGATCATGAAATGTAAAATAATTGCATATCAATTATACCAAATTTTTGGGCTTTTATTTGCACTATTTTCGGCTTTTTAAATTCCGGTATCAACACATCCCTTCCAAGTGAAACCATACCCTTGACAATATGCATGAACTGACACGAATAAAAATCAGACTATAATTTCCATGTTTCAAAAACCATGGTAAGTAATATTTCTAGAAACTCATTCGTCACTACTAGGAAAATGCATAATGAGTAACATACATCACGGTTTATTGAGATTAATACATTTTTTACTTTCCGATCCACTTGCTTTGATTAACCAAGTCAACGATATGTTTCTATATATTCTTTGGCTGTTATCACTTTATATCAAGTCAAATCATATTCGTCTAAAATGACAGGTTAAAAATTTTGCCAATTATTGTGTTGGTGGGGAGCAATTTGACCAGCAGGTGTATAATTTTGTTCAGTTTGGATGTTTCCAGATGGGGGCGCTGGATTCCAAGATCCCGATACCGGCTGCGGGGGTTCTGTAGCTTGCGGGGCTGTTGACGAGCTTGTTTTGGTGTCAACCATGTAGGCTGGAGGCGCATTTGAAGTGAATGGTTGAGGTACCGAAACAAAAACTTGTTGAGAGCCTGCCTGGTGAATGCCAGGTGATCCTTGTGGCGTCATTTGAACTGGTGCCATCACTAGAAGCAAAACAAAAAAGTAATAGCTACATCAATTTCAAAATTTCTTTAGACTAACGATCATAACAAATTTGGCCTTTTCTACCAAATAGAGACTATTTTAGTATTTAGGATTAAATTTAAACAGCAATTTTAAATAAAATTTGCTGTTTAAATTTAATCCTAACAATAATGCGAATTTATATTATCATAAACAATACAATACAATTGTAATAGTAGAAGTGGTGGTGGTGGTGGTGGGGTGGGGGGTGGCGGCGGCGGTGGTGGTAGTGGTGGCAGTGGGAGTGGTGGTGCCATGGATAGCTGCAGCTTATGACATTCTACAAGATACCCGCGTTTGATATAAAATTGAATCGATTAAGCCCAAATTAATTGGTTGAGCTATGAGTTGCAAAAATATTGGGCAAGACGCTATATTTTAAAACTCATAGCGACACCAATTAATATTGGACGTAAATCATCCAATTTTATCATTATCATATTTGGATCCGATTTTTCCCACACTGGGACTCCTCAAAACAAAATGGCTGAAATGGCTCCATTAGAGAAATAAATATTGCAAAATATTGGCCTGTTAGGGCAATGTTTACTTTCAAAACATTTACAATATGCCCAGGTTTGTCCGCAATATAGTTCCTCAAGAAAAACATATTAGTGTGGGTTGGTGTGTATTCCCGTAGGATTTTCATGCTAAAATTGATTTTGTTGCTGTTTGGGTTTCAATAGGACCTAAACTGTCAGAAAATGATGGGGTGCAAATTTTCCTACTGATGCCCCCTTCCTCAAGGGGGAAAATGTTAGTACAGGGAAAAATTTAAAATCGAGTCAAATTGTGTTTTAATGTACACTAACGTGTTCGTCTCGTCATAAGGATTAGAAAAAGTATATATTTGCCTGGGTTCCAACCTTTAGTTAAAGCGGTATAGCCCCGTAATGGTTCAGGGTCACCCTGGGGGTAAATGCTCCGATGTTGTTGAAAGTGGTGTCAAATGATTCCTTGTGTCATACTGAAACAGAAAATGCATTTTAATTGATCTTTTGATATCACCATTGCGACATCCAGGGAAAGTTCTGGTGACCCCCATAGACCATGTGAACCTTGCAACATTTTGCTATGTAATTAGCCAACTAAATGTCACACACTGTAAAATAATACGTTTTTGGATCCTGTGTGACAATACAAACAACTTATCACCAGTTTCAACAAAATCTGAGCATTGGGTAAATTTTACCCCAGGATGACCTTGAACCATTATGGGGCTATAGCGCTTTAACTAAAGGTCGGAACCTAGGCAAATATATACTTTTTCTAATCCTTATAAGGAGACGAACATGTTAATGTACATTAAAACACAATTTGACTCGATTTTGAATTTTTCCCTGTAGTAACATTTCCCCCCTTGAGGAAGGGGGCAGCAGTCCGAAAATTTGCACCCCATCATTTTCTGACTGTCTGGTCCCTATTGAATGAAAAACAGCAAGAAAATCAACTTTAGCACCAAAATCCTACGGGAACTGTTTCATTGACATACCAACCCACACTATATGGCAAAATGTTGATTTTTTGCGCAATATTGACTTATTTTCAACCCATTAACAAACTCATAAAAAAAAGCCCCGGAGTCATGAATGACATGGGTAGGAGCGACTTGTTCTTTTCTATTGCATGCTGCAATAGCTCTTTTTAGAAAAAAGGGCAAACTGTTAACCTGTTTGTGCAATATTGACTTTCTCTTTACATTTCCCTACCCGTGGTGGGGTGACCTTAATGACGTGCGTAGTAGGAACTCGTGCTCTCCTAGAATATCTCTAGGTATGTATAATGTATATAATTTCGGCTATCTTGTAATTTCCCTGGACAAGAAATTAACCGCTTGGTTGTCCCGATTTACCATGCGATATTTGGGAAGCTGGTCCCGGCTGCGATGGTTATCTCGATGTATGTGTGCTGATAAGGGAAAGCGCTGATCCTGATCTGCTGCATCCCTAGACATGATGCTAAATGGTTTATGGTATGGTTGGGCCACAGTGATCAGCGGCCATTTGTGAAAGCGCTTAGAGGTAAAATAGAATAAGGCGCTATATAAATCTCTGCTATTATTACTATTATTATAATAGCACTTCAAGAAAAATAGTTGAGATCCTTTTTGTGCAATGCTTTCCCCACCTGTAAACCCAGAGGAACACCCGGAGTCATGAATGACATGACATGAAGGAATGACATGTCTACAATATAACCAAGTTTGGTTGCAATCGCTCCTCTAGACAAACATACATCCTGACACCCAGATATCCATCCATCCATCCAGATATTACAATTTCGTAAGACGGATTTTTTCTCGCAATCCTTTCAAAAAGAAATAAGCAAAATAAAAAGCGATGGCTTACCTTGCATATTTTGACTATTCATTGGTGTCATTAAAACCGGGGTTGTTGAAGAGTACTGCATGATGAAAGAAAATCCAAGAAAAATTTTAAAGAGCGGCGTTAACGGGTATGCCATGTAGCTACCATGTTGTCTTTCAAGTAAAAAGGCACTCAATACGCTGGTATTGTTTCAAGATTCTTAGGTTGTAACAAGGTGATCGAAATGAATAACACATTGCTTTACCGGGGCGGAAACAGGTCTTTGAAAAGTGAGGGTTCCCGAGGCAAAGCCCCCGGCAGGGATCAAAATTGACAAATCGTGGTGCAAATAATTGGGACTCTGGACCCCCTTCCCAGACCCTCCCTGTATGCATTTTTATGGTGCAAATAATTGGGACTCTAGACCCCCCCGTCTCCTCCTTATATGCATTTAAAGCAACTATCAGCGATTTCTTCACAATGTAAACAAATCGCGCCCCCTATTTTTCATCAAAGTCCATTAATGCACTGATGTATTGTACATTGTAAGACACCATTGCCAACCATTATTATTGTTAAGTTAGTGCTGACTGCAAAGGATAGCAACTTAAATAGTGCGGGTTTTTTTTTTTTTTAAAAAAGTGGGGGGGGGGGCACTTTGTATAACACAGACCATTAACCCCATTATCCTTAACTTCTCAAATGACCCTTTCGAGTTATAAACACCTCTGTCCCTTCTTTAGGCAATTTATGGAAACTTTGATGGTACGTAAAAAGCTGAATCAAAACCGAGGTTTTTTTTAAGGGGGGTGCGGGTCTTCGATAAAGTTGACCTTTTTTTGGAAAAAGGACCTAACCCCCTAGAATGGTCCTTTTTTTGGACGTTTTGAATATGTCATTACCAAAAAGTGGACTTTTTCGTCATAATTTCTCTAAATTTTGGACCTTTTAGCAAATAAATCGGCAAAAAGTGGACCTTTTTCCCTTTTTGTGGAATTTGGGGGGGTGCGACACTTACCGATGTTGTCGAACTGTCGTTACAGCAGCTGTAACAACACGTATAACAGCATGTGAATGTCCCATACAAGGTCAAAGAAAATGAGATGACACACAGAGCCAGCGCAGCGAGGGCACAGAGAAGAATGATGACATCAGCTGTGGTCCGCACCCCCTAATAGCAGAATATCATAGTAAAATAACAAGGACTGAAACTGTGTAAGCTCTCATTCATCTGTGTTCTAGTTCAATAAGGTGTATAATAAATCAGGTCAACCAGACATACCTTAGAGAGCAACCAACGTTGCGACCGCAACCTGCGATCTTCAGCTGGGTAATGATAGTAAAGCTGGACTAAGTTACTTCCGGTGCCAACCGGCGAGGAGAATCATCAAGGACATTCCTCGCCGGTTGACACCTACTTCCGGTTTTAGTGACCGGAAGTAACTTGATCCAGCTTTACTACCATTACCCAGCTGAAGATCGCAGGTTGCGGTCGCAACGTGGGTTGCTCTCTAAGGTTTGTCTGGTTGACCTGATTTATTATACACCTTCTTGAACACGGGCTAAAGTTTAACGTCATCGTTAATGTAAGTGGCAAAACATCTCGCACGTCTTTTAGACCTCTCAATATACTTTTCCTCATGCATTAGCGCCATTTTCATTTGACCAATCACAACACAGCTGCTAAATTGTTGCAGAGAGATTCGAAACTAGACCGTGAATTAAAAAAAGACAACAGATGTTAGCGTAGCCTCAGTTGATTATCATTCGCCTGATCAAGATCAGTTTCCGGGGCTAACCACGAGGAGGGTGATAATCTTGAACCCCACTTGAAAGTACACTTACTGCAGATATAGCCCTACTTTCAGCATATCTCAAGACCTGGAGACTCAAGCTGAGTGAAGCCAAGACCACCGCTACTGCCTTTTATCTCAACACCAAAGAGGCTCATCGCCAGCTTCAATCACCTCAATGGAGCGCCTCTCCATACAATCCTACACTAACTTATCTGGGAGTGAAAGCTTGACCAGCAGCTTACTTATCGGCAAGCGACCTCCGAGTCGTATGCGCCAAGGGTCTTCTCGGAATAACCTCCTGTGCCGACTTTCTTGAGCCTCATGGGTTCCAGCCGCCTTGGCTATGGTCTACTGCTTAATTGCCGCCCCAGTATGGTGGAACAGCTCTCAACACAAAGCATCTGACACAGTACTTTCACTAGACTTGAGAAGCATTACTGGTTGCCTCCGATCCGTCCCACTCCATCTGAGTTCTACCAGTGCTTTCCAGGCACTGCACCTGCATTGCTTCGTAGAGAACACCACACTACAAACTGTGAAACCCCTGCTGGACAACAAGCCCTGCTGCATACACTGTCAAAGAATCACACCAGTTCGGCAAGACAGAGACTGTGCTCTCGTCGACCTTTCTGTCGACACCTTCTAAAGACTCCCAGCTCCCCTTCAACATCTTAACAGACATGGAATACTGCTTGGCTAGAAACTTCAAGACCAGACCAACTCACTATTACACCTATTACAAGAACTACACCTGTGTTAGCAATCTTCCCCCCCCCAAAATTCCACGCAGGAATGGGTCCACCTTAAACCGGAATTCTCACAGGAGTCGTCGCTTCACAGCAATAGCACGATGGGGGTGCGCCCATCTCCAGCCTGCCAAGTGGTTTTCCATCACAGACTGCGGATCACATTCTCCTGATGCCCTACCTTTCGCCACGTCGACATAGACTTCTCAAACCCCAACCATCAACAGCGAGCTGGCTCCTCACCGTCTACAGGGGGGGCATGACACCAAAATTTAATGCACTAGTTGGGGGGAAGGTTCTTTTGGGTGGCCTGTAGAAACGTATCGGAAATATCCGGTTAAAAGTTCGTTTTTTGGGGGTGACCAATTTTCTTTAAAAGATATCGCCCAGTGCTGAAAATTGGCACAGAGAAAGAAGAAGTAATTAAGGAGGAATTTATCTGGCCTTCATCCAGGTGAGCACAAAACTAGATTTTAGTAAAAAACCCTGAGATATTTGGAATTTCGCGCGTTTTTTCCAAAAAATCCCTCATAAACTGACAAAGCAATTAAAATTTCGCCTTTGCTACTCTCCTTCTATAATGTTTACAACACATCCGCACACATTCAACAAAAGTACGAGCAATACGTATCGTGTTATTCAGCTGTATCAGAGACTGGAAATTCCCAATTGACGACACGGCTATTTGTGGAAATCAGAGTTCGATGCACGGTTGTTTATAGCGAAGCCCGGGGCTATACGGTTTTTCCGATGACAAAAACCTGTCGGGAAAAAAGTTTTAACCTACTTCACTTATGACCACATTGGGTCTTCCCGATTCCCTGGGTGCTATTATCACGAATATATAATATTAGACAAAAATAAAGCCAAATAATGAGGTAGTATGAAAACAGTTTTATACAACGTTTTGATGTTCGAATTGTAATAAAGGCAAAAATTTTAGTATACTTCAGTGAATTCAATTTTCTTTCAATTTTGCGCCAGTTATGACGCCAAACATCCTCGTAAGTACACTGACATAAAACTGGCCATCCGTTACAAATAAGAATTAGTGAATTGGTATGGATTGTAAGTCAAGGTGAGGTAAATGGCCAGTTTTAAAAAATGCGTGATGGACGCCGTAATGCTTTAAGTAATTGCTCTGCCCTAGTACACGGCCACAACCCACCTATGGAGTGTGGCAGAGGTGTTACGACAATCACTGTGACGTGGGGATGGAATGTACAGAGAAGTCGATTCAAAGGTTCACCCATTCCCGGCCAGAGCTACCTAAAGCAATGTTTAATCTACGATCAAGAAAATTGCAAGAATTCTCGATACTTTGCCTAAAATGATAGTAAATATAGCTGGCCGGATAGATGGCCGCGGGCGATTGTGTGACGGTGTGTGTGGAAGCATTGACTGAGCGAGCCCGAGGTTGCTCCGTCATCCGCTGCGATATCCCATGTTATTTGCGTTGTAGGAGAACAAGGGCAAGTAATTTTAGAGTATGGACTTCAATATGTGTTTTAAACTCAGTGTGAATTTCCATTTAGCACACATACGACAATCATTGTATTGAGTTTGCAATGCATCGTGCATGGCAGGGCGTGTACGTGTGTGGGTTGACAAGACCCCAGTCCGTGAGAGTGAAGTCTGCCTTGCTTAGCCATGCCATGATAAATAGTGTTTCGACAAAGCATTCTTGGGATTCGGCATCTGAAAGTCAATGCATCTCTGCGGTTGTAATTAGTTCTAATACGTTTTGCGCCCCACTGGACCTGAAATATTTGTAGGAACTTGGGCAGTAATTTGTGTTTTAAACCTTTTTGGAATTTGGTAATTTAAATAACCATTTTGTTCACGAACAGACGATGCCCGCGGGGATGCACGATATCAAAACAATTCATCGGGGCCGGGCACTTATGTTCCACGGCGTAACAACGCATGAGCAAAAAGGTCAGGATAGATGTGTTGGTGTTGCCCGGTAGTATAAGCCCCCGTTTATAATAGAAATACGTCCCACCCCCCCTGACCGGTCTACAACATATGAGCTTGCTGCTCATACGCAATAAGAAGAAGTCCGTGAATTAATCCACATCGAAAAAAATTGAGTTTATTTTTCACAGTGTTAACATAAGGTGTAGGGAAGCATAATCATATAAACCAATGTTCATGTACTATGCTACAAAAAACCCTACCAAATAGCTGTCCTTGTTTAATTTAACACTTTATTCGTTTGTTTTCACATGGTGACTCAAGCTGAGTGAAGCCAAGACCACCGCTACTGCCTTTTATCTCAACACCAAAGAGGCTCATCGCCAGCTTCAAATCAACCTCAATGGAGCGCCTCTGCCATACAATCCTACACTAACTTATCTGGGAGTGAAGCTTGACCAGCAGCTTACTTATCGGCAGCACCTCGAGTCCGTATGCGCCAAGGTATCTTCGAGGAATAACCTCTTGTGCCGACTTGCTTGATCCTCATGGGGTTCCAGCCGCCTTGGCTATGGTCTACTGCTGAATTTGCCGCCCCAGTATGGTGGAACAGCTCTCACACAAAGCAGCTGGACACAGTACTCAACGAGACCTTGAGAACCATTACTGGTTGCCTCCGTCCCACTCCATCTGAGTTTCTACCAGTGCTTTCAGGCATTGCACCTGCAGTGCTTCGTAGAGAACACCACACGTACAAACTGGTGAATAAGGCCCTGCTGGACAACAAGCACCTGCTGCATAACACTGTCAAAGAATCACACCAGTTCGGCAGACAGAGACTGTGCTCTCGTCGACCTTTCTGTCGACACGCTGCTAAACTCTCCAGCTCCCCATTCAACATCTTACAGACATGGAATACTGCTTGGCTTGATACTTCAAGACCAGACCAACTCACTATTACACCTATTACAGAACTACCACCTGGTAGCAATCTTCCACGCAAGGAATGGGTCACCTTAAACCGGATTCTCACAGGAGTCGGTCGCTTCAACAGCAATATGCACCGATGGGGGCTGCGACCATCTCCAGCCTGCCAATGTGGTTTTCCATCACAGACTGCGGATCACATTCTCAATGAGTGCCCTACCTTTCGCCCACCGGTGGACATAGACTTCTCAAACCCCAACCAATCAACAGTGAGCTGGCTCCACCGTCTACAACATATTTAGCTGCTGCCTCATACGCAATAAGAAGAAGTCCGTGAATTATATCACATCGAAAACTTGATGTTTTATTTTTTCACAGTGTTAACATACAGGTTGCTAGGGAGCATAATCATATAAACACATGTTCATGATACTATGTACACAACCCTACCAAATAGCTGTCCTTGTTTAATTTAAAACTTATATTCGTTTGTTTTATCAACATTGTTGATTACCGAGAGCGGTGGTATAATACTTGCAATTTCACTGCATGTCGCGGACATGTTAAGGACAAAACATATTGAATTGACTATATGTTTGTCTTTAACATTATTCAAGCAGGCAGAGAATATAATACATGCTCCTTGTTTACCTGAACATTTGGTGAGTCTTTCGTATTCTCTGCTTGATAATTGGAACGTAACTTCAACATCGCTCCTTACAATCAGTTCCCTATACCTCATTTCAAGGGGTCAAATCATTTAAGCTTGTCGTTGTATACACGACATGCGTAATATGTGAGGTAAAACGAGATTCCACGCGCACTAGTCTTTTCGTCAAATTATTGGATTTCACTGATCGAAACTTATCACATCATACACTTTACTTAAGTATTATTTTTTAAATATCAGCCTTGGATACCTAAGATGTAAAATTTGTTCCAAAATCGCTTCTCATGCAAATAGCCTATCTAATTCTAAAGATGATCAAATGTGTGATCACACCAATGAATCTTCAAGAAATAGCATTGTTTAATTTTTGTCATTTGTTCATTAAACGAGCCATACGAATTTATTGGGTTGTGATGGTTAATATTTAAAGACCTAGGTGATTTTAAGAATTGCCAGGTAAGGCGTTTTAAAATGATCTATAATGCTAAGCTTGGCCACCCGTGTCCAAACTGTGAAATCACTAGGCAGAGCAAGTTCAGATGCCATACGCGCCAGAGTGTGCTTGTAACTTTGAATGTGATTTTATTAATGAATTCATTGAAGTCAAATGAAGTTCTCGTTTTGCGTATGTGTACACACCTCGCGTACTTAGGCATTTAAGCCATCTTATCTATTAATGGGTCTACACACTGGCCTGTCAGTTGTCACGAAATAGCATGTTTAAAAATCCATTATCCGATATAGTAACACTGTATTAATATCCAGATTGGCCGATGTTTGGGAAACGTTGTTCTTCACACAAATATTTGATCAAAATGACAATATCTTGTGGGGCTGGTATGTTTGAACATTATCAGGTATGACAAATTCCTCCATTATTTTTACATGGGCCTCTCAATATCTTTTTACTCATCTTTTTAAAATGTAATCTATTTTATCTATTATTCTATCTTGACGATATCATATTTGTTTTATTTATTTCTCGACAAACCCTTAGACAATGTGAACGCTACAACAACCTTTTACCTGAGGCCTTCTAGTTCTACTACAATACCTTCTTTACTTCCATAAACGTGCTTGGATCAATAACAGGTGAACTCGAATAGGTAAAGGTTTTAGGTAGGGTAGAAATCAAGTCGCTTTATACAAGAAGATTTACCTTTAGGTTAATTCCCATTCAAATCCTAACAAAGGAGTATGTGTGCGTTTACTTTGCGAATACAGTTGTCTCTAATGAAAACAAACAAACAACATACATAAACATACATTTCATTGTATTAGTTTTATCAACTTCAAAAGGTTATGCTTTGAGGCCTTACCATTGCGTGCAGGGTCAGTCATGGCTAGTTATAAATGCATCTCCTGGTCTGTATACACCGCCAAGAATACTCATTTGTGGCAGCTTCACATTCCAAAAACAAACAGCTGAAACGTAGTGACTGAGGATACTATGGTCATCACCAGAATGATATGTGCTGGAGATGAAAATTGCAAAAAATAAATCATGTAAGTTATTTTCTCTATTGTCATCCAGTGATTAAACCGTTGGAACAGGTTGGATATATTATACAATGTGTGTGCAGGAATGTGACAAAAAAAAAACCCCCGAATTATTCTTTCAATCGACGTCGCAAAGAGAGAAAGAGAAGAGTAGCAGCTATCGAGAGACAGAGGGTGGGGGGGGGGTATTTCATACTAGAGAGAGAGCCCATTTATTTGACCCCATGCCAAGTTTGTTCTCCTTTATTTTATAGCAATTTTAAGCCTCGGGGAAAAATTTTGAACACTGTTTATCTTCGCAAGGTACCTGCAGAGCTAATTACCCTCTGCAAAAATCCTAAAATCCATTGCGGAAAGCTGCCATATAGGCTACAAAGTCATGATTTTGTATTTATCGCGCACTCTGCTCTGCCTATTCTCCATCGAGAGACGTGTTAACCGCGATTTTAAAGAAAATCATATTTTTGCCCGCATGAAATTTCGTAAAATTTACAAAAGGAGTAAGTCAGTGGTACAAATAATCCAATTAGTTGGTCAAAAGTGCGTCGCAGTTGAATATATTTTGTGTTTTCTTCTGGCTTTGTCAGAATAAATGAGACCTTCAAGCATCTGTGAGAGAGAAGAGAGAAAACATTTGAATTACTTTGAAATCTAGGTTGGTAAACAGAGTAAGAAAGTATCTTTCCAGTTCCCAGAGGCCATAGGCATCCAAATTGGAAAGCTGAGCTTTCACACCGCCTAGCTAATGCCCACCATCCGAGCTCTATCATCAGAGCTCTGCCTCCAGGGAAAGGATACTACGCAAACAAGCAAACAAAACACAAAACAAGCAAAACAAAAACGAACACCCAAACAAAATCAATATTGTTCCACATTTTGTACGGATGCATGGTTTAAGATGATGATGTCAAATATTATGTCAATGACAACGACATTTTACTTAGGGTTGGGGCTTTGCCTAGACCTAAAGGAAAGGTAATAAAGACAGCTTCTGATATATTTCAGTAGTGTTTAGATAGTCCCCTCATCGGATGAAAAATACTAGTTACACCTGGACAAAATTGCTACAGAAGGTTTTCCTGCTGTTCGTTCGTCGTGCGTGCAGGTCCAAATCACAGTGGAAGATCCGTCTTTTAACCAGATGTTTCATCATCCAGGTTTGCTCAGGCTGGGATCCTCTTGGGGACTTTAGACCTCACACAGTCATCTCTGATGTGGCTAATGGTTTGTAACTCTCCACAATCGCAGTTGGTGAAAGTTCTACTCCGATCTTGTGAAGGAAGTTCTTTGTCGACCAACGCGACGCCAGTTCTGAGTCTGTTGAGGTGACCATGCTTTCCTATCATAGTCACAGCAGTTGGGCTTGCTAGATGGGCTGTCCATCAAATCTTCAGGTTCAAAGTAGAGGATGGCCAATGCTCATACCATGCGTCATTGATCCAGGATGATCGATAGGGATACTGTGACTTCAGTGTCTGGATTGGGTAGCAAAGTGATTCCGTGGAATGTCTATGATCCTCAAAGAGTGTTGGTGGGGGGATTAGGCTGCCAGGTTCATCACATTTCTTGGCGAAGCTTGATCGTATGAAGGTTCCTCCTAAGGTTTGCAGGAGCTATTCCAGGACAGATTGGACGATATTCTAAAGCGCGTCGCCAAAAGGCAACCTATAACAAGTCTCATTGCATCATCAGAACGACATCAATCTGTGTGAATGTACACTGTGACTCATACGGTGCAGCGTTATTCAGCAGTGGAGTATGCCAAGGCAACAGTTGAGGTATGTAAGGTGTCAAAAGGATGCACCCCATCCAGTTCCGGAGCCTTCTGAGGAGCTTGACACGAGACTGCGTTTGGGCAGCGACTGCCCTGGTGTGTGATTGAAAGAAGGCTTGCGGTCCATTGATGACGCCATGGTAC
This sequence comes from Ophioderma brevispina, assembly GCA_023653785.1. Classification (NCBI taxonomy): domain Eukaryota; kingdom Metazoa; phylum Echinodermata; class Ophiuroidea; order Amphilepidida; family Ophiodermatidae; genus Ophioderma; species Ophioderma brevispina. The sequence goes on from JAMKCH010053797.1 coordinate 45,310, forward strand.
TTCGGTTACTGTTGGCGGTCATTTGACAGTTTTTCTCCATCTAGAGTGATGTTAAGTTCTCTTTTTGCGCTCGATTTGCAAGGTGGAAAAACAGAGCTGACGTCTGGGTTTAGTGAGTTTCAAATTGCCATCGGTGGAAGAATTGGTTACAGTGATTCGGTCTTTCTTGCCAACCACTGTGTCTAGGGACTCAAAGGCATCAGCAGCTATCCAAGTGCGTGTCGTCTGGCGTAGGAGTACTGCGAACAATCCTGTGGCATATTGAGATGTAGATGTTGAAGGGATGGGTGCCAGGACAGAAACCTTGTGGGACACCATTCCGAAGTTTGCGCTTTCACGGCGATGCCATTTGATGTCTCCAGGACGAAGGATCTGTCTTTGATGAGCAGCATAATGAAGTTGACAGCTTGACATCAGGGAAGATTTTGAGTAGCTTGAGGTAGAGTCCTCGGTGCCAGACTGTATCGTACGCAGCAGTTAGGTCTATGAAGACTGCTCCAAAACTTTGCTTCTTCTGGAAGGCTGTCTCGAGGTCATTGCGTAACTAGCGTAAAAGAACCCCCAAACATACATATCAAAAAGGGTTAAAAAGGGAATGCCTGGTACGACATGACTAATTTGAATTTGTACACGGCCCATATTTAGACAAAGGTATATATGCAAACCTGTAACAAAAGTATTGCACCATTCAGAAAAAAAAATCATATCACAAATGTTTCAAGTATACCAGGTTCCTAACCACGGTATGACGCCTTGAAATGCCAAAGTGTGTGTTTCTTTTTCAAACAATGTTATTCCCCAGAATCCTGGAGTGCTAAAAAACCTTTTATTTGAATGCCATGTTCCTAAATGGCTGATTAAAAGAGCTGCGATCGATAACTTGCGTTTGCACCCCAAAAGGAATACAGCCATAGGAACGGGACACAAATGACTCCCAAATAGGCGCTAACTGAATTGTACGGTTTGTTAGGAATTACTCTAAATGTTCTACGGGAGAAAAGTGCGTGCGTGTGTGGGACCAGAAATGAGATAACGTCAATGGAAGACAGTGGTCTTTAAAAAAGCGGAAAATTTGAGACATTTCGATACAATTTGAATGAGAAATCACGTGGTTTTGTGGGCAAATCAGTCTGATACGTATTCACATTCCACTACAAAACAGATAATGTCAAAAAACTGTATGAATAAAAAGTTCTTTTCAAGTTTCCACGTGACCACTTTCTTGTCATTCAATTTTCCGAGTCCAACAGCGATGGACTTGCTCTCATCTTCCATTGACGTTATCTCATTTTCAGTCAACACAAGCACTGCACTTTTCTCCCGTAAATATTTAGAGTAAACTCCAGCAATTCGTTAAGTGGCTATTTTGGAGTCATTTCTGGCGTTCCTGTGTCTGTATTCCTTCTGAGGTGCACTCGGCAAGCTATCTATCGCCAGCTCTTTTAATCCGCCATATTTAGGGAACATGGCAATCAAAACAAAATATTTTTCGCATTCTAGGATTCTGGAGAATAACATTTGTTTGAAAAAAAACAACTTTGGCATATTCAATGCGTCATACGTGGTTAAGAACCGCTGGTACACTTTGAAATCATTTTGTGATTATGATTTTTTTTTCTGAATGGTGCAATACTTTTGTACAGTGTGTGGTAGCTCATAAATGCATGTTTAGGGAGATATTCCATTTTTCTGTTAGTTTGCATGGCTATGCCTCCAAGTTGTGTAGCACTTGCAATTGATATGTGAAAAGTGGAAAGAGATGGTCATTATTCAAGATGGCCGCAATTTTCCCGCCAACAAATTTGTCAGACTGCAATCGGGATGGGGAGATCTTTATTTAACAAATTATTATCAGAGAGTACTTATTCAAACACATTGGGTCAACTAGTGCAGGTGCACTCCCTATGCGAAGTGATGGGTATGTGCCTCGGCCAGGTAAAAAATAGGATCCTTTCCCGCGTCCTTTCAGATAAAATGTACCCAAAAATACGGAGTCATTCGGTACACAAGCTGAATAAAAATGGGGTCATCCAGTATGAAACTTTAGTTTAAGAAGGGGGCCAATGATGTTAAAACCTGAAGTTAAAATAGAAGTGCCTCTTTTCCAGAGTTTAAATTGCCATGAAATTATAAAATTGTTAAAAATGTGCACGTAGGCTATGAAAATATTGAATTTTGGTGTTCAAATTCTTTAAAAAAGTGGATAAATTTATGCAAACTTGTGATAAAAGTGGATAGCAGGAAAGAAGAAAATGGGGATTATTGAGTATGTGACCATTTTAAAAGGGGGGTCATTTGGTAATAGCCTGGGTAATTGGTAGGTCAGCAGCATAAAAAGGCAGTCAAGCATTCTAGACGTCACCAAGTCAGCATCTCACAGACCTTGACTACGCAGCACTAACAGGGGATGTGATATGTGCTGCACAAAGCATCATTTGAGAATGCTGCAGATAAGTCAGCCTACATCTAAATGCCAAAGAGACGGAATGGAATACATGACCGTCAATGAGGAAGAGAATCATCAACCTAGGTATCTGCACTACACACGGTACCCAACTCAAAAAGGTTAGACCTCAGGTACCTCGGGTCATATGTTGGACAGCAAGAAAGACTCAAGAGTTAAAGGGGCCGTGGCCTGATCGCTAATAGCGTCGTCCCCATACTCCAAAACCTTACCGGAAGTGGTCAACATTTTGGTATTTGAAGAAAGCTACTATTTTTCTCATTTACCCTGTGAAATCTTAGGGCTAAAGGATATTTGGTTTGGAAGTTATGAGCGAAAATGTACCCCATTTTGGTCGACCGATATTAATTTTACACATAAAGGGCTAAGAAAATCATGTTTATAGCTCTCACATGAAAACGGGTTGAAATATCAGCATGTGGTTTAGGGGTGGAGACCATTCTATCAAGATGAAAACTTTATTTCCTTAAATCGGGTCGTCCCCTTTTAATATATTGTATAATAACCAAAATATAGGCAAAAATGGCACACAGGTTTTATGCAAATTAGCATGTCTTGCCATGCTTCCTTTTTTCTACCTTTTTGATATGTTGTTTGGGAGGGTTTGTACAACAAGTTACAGCAAGAAAACCTTCTGTATCAGTTTTGTCCAGGTCATACCGTAGATCATGTAGATTGAGTGGACTATAATGCCAATATACGTCCAGTAAATATAATTTGTAGTACCTTTTTATGTTGGACTAAATTGGTAAAATATGATTCAAGCAAATAATTCATTATGTTATTTCAGTTTATTTTTTCTAATATCTTTGTTTTTAGTTTTAATATTTGTTGACAGTGTTATTCAATACTTACCATACACAGGCTATTCTGTCTTTTGTAAACGAATAATCCCAATATACCCGTCGTCAGAAGAAACTGAAAAGAGTCATTTTTCCAAAATCATGATCAGACAAATACTTGTCATAGATTTCTGTATCATAAAGAAACGCAAATTAAGTTGTAGTTCCTACCCATCTTTCTCAGTGTCAGAGATAACAAGGTTGAATTGTAAATTGTAATGATCTACCACCAGGTTGTAAAAATAACACGTGAGAGTAGTCCTAAATTCAATGGCTGCAGGAAATGAGTAGGGCCATTGTTAGATTTTGTAGAATTTAAAGGTGTATTTCACGATCCCTAACCTTGATTTTTGTTTAAGGTTCACTAGATATTTTGGAGAAACGTTATTCCAAATTTCATTTGAAGCCGAGTGATGTTATGAACATATCAAATGAGTTCAATAACTTTTTTGTGAATATGAGTTCAATAACTTTTTTGTAAATATGGTCAAACCTTGCCTCAACAAAGACATAATACTGGTAAAAACTATATATGATTACATTAATATCCGAGTATCAAGTAGTATATAATGACAACCAATAGCCGAGAAGGGAAGTAATTAGATAATTGACAAGTTTAATCAAACAAAAGTGCAGGGAATGATGACATTGGTAATCGTATCATAAAAAGAGTCGCCAACGAAATAGTAAGCCCCACTTACCACAATATTCAACTTATCAATATCAACAGGTGTTGTGTCCCAGAAAAACTTAAAGTTGCGAAAATTACTCCAATTTATAAAAAGATGATGCCGCAATGTTTTCCCTTATCGTCCTGTGTCAGTTTTACAGGGTGTTTCCAAAATACTTGAACGATTCGTCTTTAGTAGGTGTATGGATTTTATAGAATGTCATAAAATACTAAGGAAAAACAGTTGGTTTCGAGCAAACCACTCCACCTACATGGCAATTATTTCAATGTTGATAAATTACAAAGCAGTGAAAATAATGAATCTACAATTGGAATCTTTTTGGATTATCAAAGCATTTGACACCATTAATCATAATATATTACTGCATAAATTAGAAACATTATGGGTTTCGCTGGCCAGTTGTTTACACCTGGTTTTCAAACTACTTAAGTAATAGCAAAAACAGATGTGTATTATCAGTCATGTGATCGAACTTAAAAATAATATTTCGGGTGTACCTCAGGGTCGAGAGTAGGCCCATTGCTAATTTTATACTCTAATATTAACGATATTTGTAACACTTCATCTGTATTAGATTTCATTTTGTGTGCTGACGACACCACAATATTGTATTCGCACAAAGATATGCCAGCAAATTGAGTTTATAAATAAAGAAATACGTAAGGAAGTAAGCAAATGGTTCAAAGCCAATAAATTATCAGTAAACGCCAGTTAAACAAATTACATGGTATTGGGAACACCGAAACTCAATTCGAGGAGTGATTCTACTGGTAATGAAAATGGAAACAAAATATGCATTGGATAACACAGATCTTGAAAGAGTATGTATACTAAAATTCTTGGTGTATTGATAGATGAAAACCTTACTTGGAAATGGTCATTGTATATATCCATAAACAATTCAAGAAAAACATTGGTGTATTAAACAAATTAAAACCCTTTAACCGGAAATGATACTTTACTCTCTATATTGTACTCTAATTTTGCCTTTATATAAATTATGGAATTTTAATATGGGGGAATACTTGTAAAACGTTCCTAGATAAATTAATAAAGCTTCAAAAATGGGCATGAGGACAATATCAAATAGCATTATAGAAGCCATACGCACCTTATTGCCAGATAGAATGCCTTAAATATAGGAAGAATATATACAAACTAGAGCTGGTATATTTATGTACAAATATTCCATTAACAAATTGCCGAGTACATTTAACGGCTATTTAAGTAAACGGTTCTTGACCTTCACAAGTATGTACGACAAATATCAAAAATGTACAATCTTACGAGAAATAAGAAAGATTTACTGATCCCCCCCAATCCGTGCGAACATCTGGTCCATTCTGTGGAACAAATTTTGGGGAAACATCTACAAATTCGAAATCAGTACCTCACTTCGCAAACAAGATAAAGTGAACTTATTTCCAAATATAAAGAATAGTTTTAGTATTGTAGTTTTATACTGTATTATGCTGTGATTTCACTTTGAGTAATTTGAATTGTGCATTGCGCCGTTTTTTTGGTGTTTTGTTGATTGTATGTCCTTATCTTACGATGTTGTAACATAACTTTCAGGGGTTGACCCCGTCTGGTCTCATTGGCCTTTTCGTCAACTCCTCCATAAATTTTGTCTATGTAATTTGATTTGTGTAATATGATTTTTATGGGATAATGTTAAAGTTGAAGTTGAAGTGTATCACGTACCTCATAGGCTCTGTGTTGTAATTTTTGTCCGTTTAAAACTGTTTAAGGACAGGACATACAAAAAATTACGATTTTCTTCCAGAGTAGATCGAATTTGAGGTAAAATAGGCACAACTAGCCGGGGGGGAAATTGTGATCATGAAATGTCCATTTAATCTATGAAAATGCTTTGAATTTGATCAAACACGGACATTTTACCCAATTCGAAATATATGTCGATCAAAATGAACAGTTGTGCAGAAAGTTGCCTAAGAGCGTGCGATACTGCATGGTCGATTCGCGGTATAATTTTAAAAGTGTATACCTATTTTGAATCTCTCTTAGAGGTGGTGAGGTTGTGTGTTTTTTCACTTCCAAATGGTGAAAATACATAGTAATGACGAAACCTATACAATAACTCATATGATGAAATTTTGTAGTTGTTTATATCGAGATATCCCAGGCTAAAGAACTATAAATTTGCCGACTATCAAACCCATCTAAAAATTTCTTGGGAGGGCAACACAACAATTTTTGTTTATGGTTCTATATTCTAGAATTGTTGCATATTTGAAACCTTTAACCCTCGTACCCCCCCCAATATAG